>JADLZK010010456.1:0-168876 GCA_015847255.1 Hyparrhenia diplandra | reverse complement strand
CAAACATTTTTCGAATTTTTGCTAGCGAGCAGGTTATGTGCCGCTCCTGGGCTGGCTGGGTGCTAAGACACTAGTGGAGTATTTTTACATTCACTGTTGGGCTATGATTCGTGTCGATGTGTATGTTCTGTGTTATGTCTGAAGATGGTGTCAAACAGAACGCCTGTCACACCCCCACTCCCAATAAGTGGTACTACAACATCTTTCAGTAAACATGTTGCTTTTTATAAGTTGAGTTCAAATATATTTTGAGAAAAGGATGCATGCAGAATTGTTCTGAAATTTAGTTTCGCACAAGTATATACTCATGCTATATTCTATAAATATATTAATGTGACAGGAAGTACTAGTCAAAGCTGAACTCTGAAGACCATAGCTAGTCACTTCTCAATGGACCAGACATTAGATTCATAATTAGATAAATGGATATGAGGTGAAGATATGCACAAATACACAATGAACTTGAAGATCAGGTGAGAGAAAAAGACATAATATAATATAATACAATATGATTTCATCCCTTGACTTTAGCAGAATTATAAATACACCAGACTGGAGTAACAGTGAATCGTCATAATATGAAATGTCAACTGAGATTAATGGGAAATGTCAACTAAGACCAACTCCATTATAATAACATGTAGCAAAGATCAGGCCCATAGTAAAAGTGAGAGAAGCCCAACAAACAAAACAATGCACAGCATTACAACTAAACTTAAACCCAGATCAAATCAAGTACAACCAACACTCCAACATATAAGGAGAATAGATAATAAATCCAAAACAAAAGAACAGCTCAAGGCTCATATACTTGTACTTGTAGATAAGGACTTAACAGCCACTTTATCCCATATATACAAACAAACATTATTCAAGACCGGAAACTAGTTAATCCAATGCACATTCAGTACGTTCTTTGCGAACCATCCTTCCAAATACATAAGTTTGTAAGTTGACAATATATGATGACGGGTAAAGGTTACCGACCACACATGCTTTAGACCGAACTATACTTTGCCGTTAATACATTAATAACAAGTCTTTAACTGATGTAAGTGCGGCATATTGCCACTTGACAATTTCCAACATAGGTACACCGTACACAACCGTCGTGTCAGCCTAGAGCAATACCCGGAAACATCGCCAACACGACCCACATATTGGGACGTCGACAGTTCGTGCACACCTCCAGAAATCTTCACCTGTAGCTCCTTGGAAATCCATTCATTAATGCCATGCCCTAGAGTGAGCTCAAAACATTTGCCCCGTTCATGTTCACAGTGCTCAGAAACACAGACACGGAGTACCAGTTCTTTATCCTTTGGGACTTCAACTACTAAACCATGAATGACAGATCCACCACACCCAACGCCAGCCACTTTCTTGTTGTACACAACAATTTTGTTTTCTTCATTTCCGGTAGTCAAGCAGTTACTTTGCTGATGAAATCAGATGGCCCGCTTCAGAGATACCGACTGTGAAGATGCTTCCACGGCACGGAACAGGCGTATACACCATTCAACTGTACTCAGACAGCTATACAGAGATTGGTCATTATTAAAACTCCTCCGAATGACAGACGGCTTTATGCACACAATACCTTTTGCTGAAATCTTCATCCCATCCCCATCACCCTTGACTTTCAAATGGAACTCAAAAAATACATATGATCAATTACAGAAAGTGCTCTATACGGGCCCATCAACGTCAGTGTATCATCCTGCATATTTATTTTAAAAATAATGTAAAATGTGTTATATGCAGGAAAAAAAAAAGAAATCAAGCTCAATGGTACCACCAAGCGAAACTCTGGACAGATACCACACAAATAATCAAGTTACTAAAATAGCACTAGAAAGATGAAACTTTATAAATTTACATTCTTTCTTAGGTTAAACACAAGCAACACGACTACTATTGCTGCAGTTTTAAGAATGAATTGCTAACAACAAAGCATCCACATTTATGTTTAAAATGATCAGCAATAGAAATATTTCACTTCCACTATAAATGTCAAGATGATCCGAGAGCGTTACATACAAACCGGATCAGCAAAACAATAAAAATAATTTAAGCAACAGGACCTTTGAGGTACTAAAGACAATCGTATCTCAAAAAAAAACAGGGAAAGCTATTGTGTGCTTCAAATCATTACTACAATTTGGGAGCTAAATACATGGATGAATAAAGGCCACTGCAGCTTGCCCCTAAGAGGTTTTGGGAATCAATTCATGACTAGGATGTTTCACAGCATGGTTTGACAATTGGCAGTAGGAATTTTCCTGGCAAGGAGATGGCAACCATAGGATATTTAACCCTGGTTTCACGAGGGTGAGCACTGCTCTTGTTGTAATATGACCTGTACATTTTAAGCGGACCTTAAGGAAACAAACTAATACCCATTCAATTCATAATGTGCCAACCTTAGAAGAGGACACTGAGACATACTATCTCAAAACAACAATAAAACAGCTCACAGCAGTATGGAAATGTTATTTTAGGTGGAATGTATACCATAGTGGATTGTGAAGGCAAAAATAATGATAATTTTGATCTATCCGTAAACAGAGGAATGAACTGGATACCGACAGCGGAGGTTGTGCTGAGGATCATCACTGCCACACTTGAACAAATAGACACATCTGTAGTCGTACTCGTCCTTACCAATACAGTACCATATCGCTAATCGGATAATCCCTGTCGGACTGCGGCAACCTTGATTTACTGCTGACATTGACAGAGTCAACCAACCAGTATTGAGGAAGGGATCTTGTCAACCAGGTTTTCCAAGGCATGTCACTAGCTGCAAAATCAAGAATATGCCAGTAAGAAAAATCAAACCAAGAATATAATATGATTTTATACAAGTAAACACATGCGATGAACGTACAAATTGCTGATTAAGGATGGTGCATCAAGATGTTGCTTGGTATTGATGCGTGTACTTAGGAGAGCGAGCACGTTTGATAAATGAAAATGATCAAAAATGTACTCACACTCTTCATCAGTCCAAAAGAAGGCTATGTTGTCACCAGAAAGAAAAAAGCGGGTATGAGCAGGACACCCCATCTTGTGGTTGTATTCAGTGATCTCTCGGGAGGCGAATCATTTGAAGAATATTCAACACCTTCTGCTCCCCATGAGCCTAGGCTCCATAAGATAGAGATTTCGATCATCATCAATCGTATACAGCTTCTTCATTGTTTCCATATCAGTCTTATTCCTAATAGGCAGCTTAGCTTCTTTTTCTTCCTTCTTCTTCTTGGCATCAGCCTGTTCCTTCTTGGCATCAGCCAGCTTAGCCTCTTCCTTCTTCTTGGCATCAGCCTGTTCCTTGTTTGCATCAGCCAGCTTAGCCTCTTCCTTGCTGTTTGCATCAGCCAGCTTGAACTCTTTTCTTCTTCTTCTTGGCATGAGCCAGCTTCACCATCCGATTCACCCTCACCTGTGCCCTGGGCTGCACCACCTGATCCTGGATACAGGATCCGCCACCCTCCATAATCTTGAGGCCACCTGTAAGAGGAGGTTTTGGTTTGTCATGCGTCCCATCCAGTTAAACGTGCTATGTTAAAGAGTGATGGGGTTTGGGTTACTGATTCAAACGGATGGGCATTCGGATGATTGATTGTTTAATGACACTACACTCACACGAGGCCCCCGCCCGCTGCTAGGAAAGGAAGAATCGTAGTCGTCTCCTGCAGCTCCAGTGGACAAAAAGACTGCCAGGGGAGGGGCGGGTACAGAAAAAGGCTTGAAGGGAAGGGAAGGGGTGGAGTACCTGGTGGATGCTCGTCGCCGTCCAAGAGACAAGTAAAGCCTCAGCACCTGCTTAGGGCGGCGGCGCCAGCAGTTGGCCGGCGAGCGAGAGTAGGGGATGCTCTGCAGCGGACGACGGAATACACGACGCACGGGCCTTCTTCTGGGCCGATTTTCGATTTCTTTCAAACCGCGCCGCCGCTGGTGGAGGAAGACGGGCGGTGAGCTAGCCTCGAGCAGCGGTTTTTGAGGGGCGACCGGCGAGGCGATGTGGGCTCGTGCGACGAGAGCGAGGTGGATAAACCGGCGTCTCCTGACTCCTCTCCCCACGCTCTTTTTTTTTTTTTTTTTTTTTTGGGTGAATATTTATTTTATTTAGAAAATAGTGGTTCACAATTTCTTTCGAAATTTCTTCCTGTTTTTCTTTCGGGATTTCTAAACATGATTCTTGTTTTCTATTTTCTTCCCACCTTTTTATGGTCCAGATGTTGTAAACATCTAATTAACAAATCATGGTCTATATCTGCTGGATTTATTTTCTAGAAGTTCCTTTCAATTTCTTATTTTAATTTTTATTATTATATAAATGCTCCCGAGATTTTTTCTCCGATGGATTTGTATATATAGGAAATAATAAAAGTTGCGGATCTAGTTTTTGATGCATGTCAGAATTAGATAGGACATGGACGCGTACCTGTCGAGTCGATGCAGGCTCCGTTTAGACGCCTACCCGTGAGATTTGGTTTCTGAGATTTCATCTTCTTTTCCTTCGATTACCTGCAGTTATATAAATAAATAATATGCGTGAGTTTCGGGAGGGCCACCGAGTCCAACTCAATCTTAGTTGGGCCAGCCAATTTAGTTGGGCCATCATCATATCATACTGATTTAATGCCCTTTTGCTTAAGATGTTTTTCCACAAAAAAATAATAATAATAATGCATGCTCAGCCAGCATAGCATAGCGCGAAACCACGCGCCGACCACTCCCACTACACAATATTCGGCCCATGCAGCCCGTCTTGGCCCACGAGGCCCACACTCGAGCCAACGACGACGATAGACAGGCGACGTCGTCTTCTTCTCCCTCGCCGAGCTCATGGGAACCCTAACCAGCGTCCGGCCGGGCGGCGCGACGACGCCCACCGCGACACCACCTCCACCCCCAAGCAGCCTTCCCCGTGGAGCTATAGAATGGCCTACGGGAGGTAGGTAGGCCCGGGCGAACAATGGTCACCGAGCGGCTTAGATGCGGTTGGCCGTGGTTGGGGCGATTGGGACAAGTAGGGGCGGGGGGGCGCCATCAACATTAATGGAGCTCGAAGCTGACACCGCCGGCGCCCTAGGGCTCACAGGGAAGCTTAGGCCAGGAGGGAGACCGAAGGGCGGCTTGCGGGTCGTGGAGGGGCGGCGGCTTCATGAGGAAGAAGTTGTGTCGCCTTGGGCGTGGGCCGTGGAAAGCTTCGGGCCAGCCCACACAAGGGGGTGATCGGCGACGTCCTCCACCTTTGGTGGTCGGAGCATAGTAGCATCCATCCAAGGGCTTGAGTGGGTATACTAGCTTAATTGGCTATGCATATTGCGGAGGAGATTAATTTGATTTTCAGCAATCACTTACTACATTTGTTTATTTTTCGGATGAATCAATAGGTATGTTCTACTACGTACATATATGTACGATATTTTTATTACATATTTATTCACCTGACACTTAACACATTTATTTATTTATTATCTTAAATTGCAGGCTGTCGTCTATTCATTTGATGCATGTCTAGCAAATTATATGACACTTTGACACTTAATCACACCTTTGTCTTGACGTTGCTGAAACCAGCCAAGTACAACACAGTCTCAGCAGTCCTTCCCGCAGCAGACATTTCCACTCCTCATTGGTCCACAAGCCGCCATCAGGCCCACCAGTTAGCACAGCAGGATTCACAAATACAAGAGGAGATGAACAAGACATTCAGCATCAAGATGGACACATCACCCAGGAGGAGGAGATCCACAAGTAGAACCAATGGAAGAAAGATGGATGTCAGAGCCACACTCTACAATGCTATTAGTGCTAGTCTACTTACTGAATAATATATGGCCGTAATGGTTGTATGCATCCGCAAATCAAAGAGATTTATTTTGTCCAACAAGGAAGCAGGCTGCTGTCAACGTCGACCGACACCGACCCATGCATCCAAGCCGCGTGCAAGTAGCCAAGCAGCCGACGTCACGGTACCTGAACCGGCCGGCGTGCCTCCTCTGAGTCATTGCGGCATGAAGCCACCGGTACGGTCGTGCCGTTCACAGGCCTCTGATCTGAGTAACGGCGGCGCCCACTACGGATACGGACGGCCTCGTCCTCAAGACAAGCAACAGCTAGCTGGCAGACGGCGGCAAAGCTCTCGAATCCAAGGCGCGCAGGCACAGCACAGGCGGCTTATTTCAAGTTGAAAGAATTGATTCATCTCCAAAGAATAAACAGTGATAATTAATCTTCTCTACTATAATGCAAAAACTTCTGCAAGGCTTCAACTCTTGGAGCACAGGCCACGGATCTTATCCGCACAGCCACGGTTCGATCCTCCTCCAAGGTCTAGTCCAGCGACGGTGCACAACACGTCCACGCGATTCCAACGCCGCCGGCGACGACCTCAAGAACGTTCGTCAAAGTGGACCAGGTTACGCTCGTCGACCTCACCCCTTCCCTTCCTCGTGTTTGTTCCACTACTTATTATTGATTGATTGATTGCTTATCCAGTAGATGGACTCATTATGACTACTAATCAATCGTTTTTTATGTGAACTAGTCTTTTTTATTTTAGCTTATTGACAACAGTTGATATTCGATTAACAACACAGTAACAACTCTTGCTTCAGTTGGTGATGATATGTTTGCTGTATCTGTATTATGCAGTATTGGTTAACATTTGTATGAGTTACAATTAATCAAAGTTTTTTTTTCAAGAATTACAATTGATGAAAGTTGCATAGTTTGTTTTCATCAGCATCCTGTGTGTGCTTGCTGACACATTGGGTGCACGAGCTACCTTTTCAGGCTGCTAACTATCTCGACAATAGCTGGACCAAACCTGTCAGACGTACGGTGGCTTGCATGATCAAGGGCAAGACTCCGGAGGAGATCAGCAAGACATTCAACATCAAGATCGACATCACCCAAGAGGAGGAGGAGATCCATAGTTACAACCAGTGGACCTTCAAGTGATGGTCTTCCAAGAAAGATGGATATCAGAGCCACGCTCTACAATGCTATTAGTGCTAGTCTACTTAATATATGCTCGTAATGGTTGTATGCCTTTTGGAGATGGATATAACAGCTTTCCAACATAGATACACAACCGTCATTATGTCAGCCTAGAGCAATACCCGAGTACCGCCAACACGGCCCCACATATTGGGACGTCCACGGTTCATGACACCCCTCAAGAGATCCTCACCTGCAGCTCATAAGAATCTTGCTTGGCAATCTCTTCTTTACAGCCAACCCCTAGAGCGAGCTGAAAACATTTGCCCTGTTCATGTTCACAGTGCTCAAAAACACAGACACGGAGTACCAGTTCTTCATCCTCAGGGACAGCTACTAAACCATGAACGACAGATCCACCACATCCAACGCCAGCCACTTTCTTGTTGTACACAACGATTCTGTTTTCTTCATTTCCAGTAGTCCAAGCAGTTACTTTGCCGATGAAATCAGATGGCCCCTTCAAGATACTGACTGTGAAAGATGCTTCCACGGCACATGTTACAGGCGTATACACCAATTCAACTGTACTCAGACAGCTAGGCAGAGATTTGGTCATTATTTTTCTCTCCGAATGACAGACGCCATTATGCCCAAGAATTCCTTTGCTGAAATCTTCATCGACATCCCCTTCACCCTTGACCTTCAAATGGAACTCAAAATACATATGATCCATTACAGCAAGTGCTCGATACGGGCCCATCAAAGTCAGTATATCATCCTGCATAGGTATTGGTCTATTAAAACTGTCAACCTATATAAACAGAGGAGTTGTTAAAATCAACAGAGCGGTGCACATCCTTGACCACCGAACTATCCAACTGAAACCAAAAAATATGAAATGTGAAATAGGCTGCTGGGTTCCATTAGAAAAGTCAAAGGCAACTCAATTACTAAATCATAAAATTGACAGGAATTCTGTATAACGTACTCGGAATGAATATTAATAAAACCATAAAGACACATTTTGAAGTGAAGCTCTTTACCTGTCCATTCAGCCTGAATACATGGTGAGTCGTTTTTCACCTCTTGCTTGCTATCTGATTGGATGCGCCTGAACACAATTACCAGATTCAGCACTTGCCTTGTGAACATCCTCAGACAATGATGGCAACACATCTAGTTCTGACAATTGTAGCATGGACTCATTGAAGCATTGTAAAATTTCTTACTCCCTGCAAGAGGCAAACAAATGCTTACATTAGTAAACACATCCTTAGGACACATATAAACAAGGCATTGTAAGACCATTCTATAAACACTAAACAACACCACACTGTAGGATGCCATTTCATACACTCAGACATGTGCAACCAGCCACAGCAAATTTCTCAGTGCATGATTGCTCAAAAGACATGAAGCCTGCAGCTGAACTTACCGTTCACAAACATCTTACTGATGTTGTCCTGTGGAAATTTCTAGGCTATTTTTGGTGCCTCCAGCCAGCCTGCAAGCTGATATGTAGGCCATCTAAAATTGAACGAATGCATCCTACAAAGCTTGATTGTGTCCACTTCCTGGATCAAACAACAAAAAATTCAAAAGGCACTTGTTGCACAAAGCAAGAGATTGCTCTGGTATTAAAAAATTCTAGACTTATTCTTTCAGTTTGAAGTTGGAGGCTGCGTTGTTGAGCTTGCAACTGATTTACAACAGCTTTAGATTGCCTCTCATACTCACTGAAAGAGGTGCCATACTTGATGCCTTTTGCAGCCTGATTAAAGGGAAAATGGAGTTAGTAGTGGAAGGTCTGATATATAATAGTTTGGCCTGACATTTTAAAAAAGGCTAATAGCATACATATGGCAGAATAGGAAAATAAACCAACAAAAGTCAATAATGGATTCTTCATCTTGACTAAAATGAAGCTTCTATTTATCCTGAAACCAAAACAGAAGTGCAACTTAACTGGACGGCGCCTAACATACCAATAACTATATTTTGCCCTAAACAAATTTTGAAATAAAAGAACACTTTGATCCCTCAAGTATTACCACTACTGTAAATGAAGATAAATACGAATCTGATCCGAAAGAAAAAGAAGGTTGCATTAGTAGTAGTCAGTAATGAAGATATCTATTTTCCCAGGGCACACATGTTCAGTAATAGCTACATGTATTGGTTTGGTAGACTATCTGCTCACAGAAATATCAAAATCAGAGTTAAAATAGAGTAGACAATGAGCCACTAATGCAACCTGTTCTGGAGGGAAAAAAAACCAAAGACAGAAATCATTAGTTAGTTTTACATATTGATCTGCAGACCAGGAAACTTTGAGGCCTATCTTGTAGACATCTTGATTTGATTTAAGGACACCATATCCCTTTTTTTTTTAGGAAAGCAAACATCGGATATATACTTGGGCATCCATGAGGCACAACATGAATAACAAAAAGACGTGTACTAAGGAATCCTTGCTAACCTGAAGCTTTAAATCATTCACTGCAAACAATTCTAGGGATTATGTTTCGAAGCTTTGAGCTGCACAGAAGGTAAAACTGTATAATCTGAAACCCAATTCCAACTTTGTCCTCTTTGCTAACATATATAGCTTGACTTGCAGCAGGATTGGTCTTGCTCTACATTAAATTTAACCTATAACAGGAAACAATATTTTCCTACTTGCAATCCAAATAAAAGATGAAGGAAAACTAACATGTGCAAATGAGCGCAGGTACCCAAATTCAATTTTTGCGGCACAGATTCGTGGGTAGGAGTCATGTGGCGATAGAGGAGGAGAAGAGGGTGCTTACCAGGCAGCCACTAAGCTGAGCCGCTGTCGTCCCCACCGAGGAAGAGGCGGCGTGCTAGGGTTTTGTGGGCCGGCGGTGCAGGGTTGCCCGGGATGACGCAAGGGAGAGAAGGAAGAGGAGGGGCGGTCGCCGTGATTGCACCGCCGCCCGCAGTTTCCGGCAACGAGGAGGCAGCTAGGGTTTCGCGGAGCCCCGCAAGAAAGCCACCACCAGAGAGAGCGAGGTTAGAGGGGCGCAGCGGTGGGAGAGGGAAGGAGAACGCCGGCACGATGGAGGAGGACGCCGCCGCTGCCGCTGCTAGCCCAGCGTCGTCGCCGGCGCAGGAGGAGAGGCGCATCACGTGAGGAGAGCAACGAGGGGAGGAGAGAGGCCGGCCTCCTTTTTTTTTTTTTTTTTTTTTTTTGGAAGCACCTGGAACAAGAATCGGAAGCCGGTGGTGTATATATTTGGTAAGCTGGCTTTTGAATCAGAAGCTGTGTAACGCGAAGGAGTAGCCAGGCCCAGAAGCGCCGGGGAGCGGCAGAAGCCGATTGAAGTAGAATCCGCCTCGGCGATGACAGCCACACGATCGAAGATCTGACGGCAGGAAATATTTCAGGTGACGTGGATGGCTCTTCCTGCCGAGAAGCCATTGCAGGGTCTAGGGTTTAAATGTTCATGCATATGGCCAACAAAGCGTCCATATGCAATACAAACTGGCTTCAAGCTGACAGGGATAAAATAATAAAAAGTGGTATATGTGCAACTAATTATCCACTTTGGCGCAGGAAGCCGGGTGAAGAACGACCAGTTTGTGGAGCAGGTGGCGTCGCTGTTTACAAGCAAAGAGGAACAAGTCCTAGTGGTACCACGTCACCGTCTCATCATATATACTATGTAGCTTTCAGTCTATTCCTGCAATAATGCCTAGTGATAATGCATTGCAGGGGTGCCAAAGTGGCAAGAGATCAGAGCTAGCATGCCTGGATCTTCAAGCAGCAGTAAGAACTCTACATAAAATCGTCACAGATACTTACTACCAACAGCTTGCCTACTCTTCTGATGCATACACAACATATGCCTGCAGGGATTTAAGAACGTCAAGAACATGGGAGGTGGCTACCTTGCCTGGGTGCACCATGGCTTCCCTGTCCACCATCCACTCCCAGTCCCCGCGACATGGAACACGATGCATCTCCACGTCCACCGATACCAGCACCAACACCAGCCAACCAAGCCTAGCTTCAATGGCGGCCTTGGCAATTCAAGCTCAACTGCTGGGACTGGGAGCCCTGCCTCCATCAGCGTTCTACAATACTACCTACTCTAGTACCCAGCAGGCAGGCAGGCAAAATAAAATAAAGCTACTGCCCTATACTTGCTGCTGCTGTACACCCTAAACTGTGTCTACTACTTGTGTGATATGATCCAGCAACTGTACGTGGATGGTGTGCCATAATGTCAATAAACAAAACAAATGGTAAATGCCTCAATTAACAAGACAGGGAAGAACAATCCCACCTATTATAGTTTCTCACAGAATCAACTAGTTCACGAATGCTGGATCCCAACCACCACCAGCACTCAGTCAATCACATGACACACACAATGAATGAGCAAGATGGCATATTGCCCTACATTAACTCATGAAAAAAAAAATAATATTCAATTCATTTTATCATCCAAACAACAGTATGCAGGGAGAAGAAGCTATGGTAACCAAATCAAGGCACCTTGTCATAACAAAATGAGGCAATTTTGATTTTGATCTTGGAGCTTTTATACAAGAACCCTCAAATGCTTGTCCCCAGGTTCATTCAAGTTCTAAAACACAGAGTTGGGGGAATACCGTCTATTTATCTGATTACTGTTGGCACTGGCATTTTTTGCCGCTTCAACATGCACCCTCTCATCAATGGTCGACATCGCCACCAAAACAAAGAGGGCTCTCATTGGTTGGACGTGCCATTTGCCTCCTTGGTCTTCTCAGGGAAAAGCTTATACAGGCTTGGCTCGCCTCTGAGTCCTCCAAACAATCAGATGGTTACAATAAATATGACTCGACGACAGTGCGCCCAAACTTCTGTTGGACATCCTTCGGAGTTTCAATCTGGAAACAAGTTGATTGAAAAATTAGACAAGATGATCTATAAATAAATATCAGATCAGAATGAGGAGATTGTAATGGGCTTGAACAAGAAATGGGCACATACAGCATTCAAAGCTATGAAGAGAGCTTTAATCACATTAAGTGGGTTCCTTGATCCAATAATCTGCAAGATAAAAAGCAAGAAAAGAAAATCACAATTAAGAAACAGAAAAAGGACTGATACTGATCGCTTGGACTTTAGAATCACACCTTTGTCTTGACGTTGCTGAAACCAGCCAAGTACAACACAGTCTCAACAGTCCTTCCCGCAGCAGACATTCCACTCCTCATTGGTCCAGGCCAGAGGTATATCTTAAGATACACAAGCAGCCATCAGGCCCACCAGTTACCACAGCAGGATTCACAAATACAAGAGAGATTTGATATTTATGTGTGTTCACCTTCGTTTTCTCATATTTGGCCTGGATAGCATGAGCAATTGTGTGATCCTCATATCGCTCCATGTAGTGGAGATTCTGAAAGCATTTCTCATATGCCTGGCGAAGAGGATAAAAAACAACACTTCCTGTAAGACCTAGAAGCCTCAGCTAATTCCAAATGAAGCATGAAACCAGTTGCTCAACCATCAAGCATATGATAGAAATTCCCAGGTAACTAATCAGATATTTTTGAGGTCAAGGATTATGTATTATAGAATACATATACTACTTTCCCAAATATCCCAACCCACAAAAAGTTCAGTTGTTTTATCTATTATTAGCAAACTACAGCTCAATGCTACTGCCTTAACTGGCACAGGAACAAGTTTAGTAATTTGTTTGGAAAGGTAAATTATCCATACTCTCTGTATTGCAATCTTGGCTGTTGGGCCTTTAGCTTTCATGAAGCCAACAACACCATTGTAATTTCCAGTGGCCAATAGCGCTGTGAATTTTGCTATTTGTCCTCCCTGATAAGCACAATGTAAAATTACCCAACAAAGTTGGCGAAAAGGCTATGATTAGCAGCTGAAGTCACTCAAACAAAGAACACTAACCTTTGTGACTTTGCATGTCCTGTTAACATCGATAACTTTCACATCAAAACCCTGTAAGGCGTGTATCCGTGTTAGCACATAGTTAATGTAACATGAAAGGCATCAATGAAGATAGATCCAGACCAAAGTTTGCTAGCCAGGTTGGACCATTTTCAATTGATGATTGTGCTTACTTTTCTGTACATAGGTCTCCTCTTCTTCTTAGACAGGGAATGACGCTCCTCCACCAACTCCTTGATCTCCTCCTCCAAGACTCTGCCTTTCTTACCAAAGGTATGATCCAACAGTTGTAGCTTCTCCTCAATCTTCTTTTCAATAGCATTGAGTTTCTCTATGAGCATATCATCTCTCTCCTTCTCCTCATTGAATTCCTCCTCATCACCCTCAAGTTCTGCCCCTTTGATCATCTGCTTCGCCTTATCAAAGCCGGTATTGAGCATGACATCCTCTGGAGAAGCAACCTGCTGGTGCTTGATGAGCCCAAAGTTTGCAGGGTTACTGGGGTCGTATGCCTCCTTGATTTCCATGATCCTGACAGCCCGGTTGAGCTTCTAAAGGAAAATGAAGCGCTCTTTCCACGTAGCATCCTTGAGAAGGTTCATCATGTCGCCGATGACCCTGTACTCCAGTGGCAGCTTGAGATGGCGCTCCTCGAACTTGTTGATTTTGGTCATCCATTTGTGAGCCTCGTCGAGGGTGTCTGTCACGTTTGGCGATGGCAAAGTAAGTAAATGCGGTGGAAATGGATGGAAGGACGGGATGAGGAGAGGGTCTCCTACCGGCCTCTGCGAACTCGTCGACGCGTCGCTTGATGGCGTCGGGCGTGTAGCGCTCGTCATTCTCGTCGCTGTCGGAGTCAGTGGGCTCCCAGAAACCTTCGTCGGCGGCCGTCACCTTGGCCCTGCGTTTCTCGAGCTTCTCAATGAGCGGCTTGACGCCCATGTAGTCCTCCTCTTCCTCCTCCTCTGGCTCTCCCTCCTTGGCGCGGCGCTCGCGCTCGACCTGAGCGAGCAGCTCGTGCACTCCCCGCTCGTACTGGATCTTCGGTGGAGGCCTGGCGCCCCCGGCCGAGGCGGAGAATGCCAGGTGGCGGCGTGATCCGCGAGCATAGGTGATGGCGTTGGCTGGGGAGCACGGTGGATTCCGCGAGGCTGTGCGGCCGCAGGGAGAGGCGGGGGCCCACGCCGCGGCGGCGCGGGGAGCGAGCGGCGGCGGCGGAGAGGAAGAGGGTTTTGCTTGCCGGCGAGTGGGATTGTGCACTGCTCCCAGGGAAATTGAATCTAGGTGGGCCGCCCTTCATGGGCCTCCATTTACTTACTAAATTTAGCCCATGGGCTGGCGACCTCTCGTCGTGTCGTGTTCGTTTCCGGGGTTTGCGTGCGTGTGTTCATAGGGGGTGAGTGTGCGTGCGTGTTGGCGTCTGCGTTATCTTGTATCATCTCAAAAAAAAAAAAAAAAAAAAGTTCACGGCGTTGCCGCGTATGGCCAATCGGTGTAGCCATTGTTGATTGCTAAGGAGATAATGCTCATATACAAAGAAGTGTCATTGCAGATTGGTGATATTCAGGAAACAACATAGTAATTTAGCAGCTAAGATTTAGTTCCTTAATTGAAGAACTAAGAAACTTGGCATTACATAAACTAATATAGTACGCCTCTGTAGAGGCAGTGAATATAATGTTTGTTCTCGAAAGGTAGATTTCTTATAACCTGTCATCGTATCATCTATGTTGTTCCATATTCTCCAAACAAAAAATTGGGCCATCGAAAGCTATGTGTTTCGACTAAAAGTTACAGCATGAGTGTCAGGTAACAAAAATTGTACTCCGTATTCACAACCGTAAGCAAAAGCATGAGTCCGCATTGTTATGCCCTGTATACCAAAATATCCTTTGCATTTGGTTTTACTTAGTGTTAGTTTGCTTGGCCCTGCCACAGAGAAAAAAAAAAAAAGGAAGAATATAAATATGTACTGTATGTGAACTTATACATTCATGAGACGTGTATAATTTAGACATCGGTTCAAAATAAACTGGTAGTCTTGGAAGAATCGACAGATTTATTCATTATTATCGTCTAAAAGGAGCACCATAACAAATACATAAATATATAGTATGTAATTGTAATATTAAGTAATGGTCAAAGTAGATTACAAAAATAGACATGTTATGGGGAGCCTGCCATGTAAATGTATGTTTCAAAATTTCCTATAAACAGATTAGCTATAGGTATAACCTAAGTCCTATATTCTTTCTATTCGAAGTAGATGAAACATCAAAGTTCAAAGTCCACTATGGTCATATGCAACATGGGCAGCACCACTCTTTGCTTGTAGAAAAAGAACTGCGAGAAAGAGAGGGGAAGCTATCGATGGGTTCAAATTGCACAGAAGCATTAAGCGAACACCTACCGTTAGTTGCAAGTGGTGATGTGGTGATTTGGAGTTACTTCAAATTGAACTATACTGATGGTCTGGCATTACTTCAAATTGAACTATACTGACAAATTTCAGTGCATAAAGCTAAATAGGTTTTAGTGTATAACTGTGAAACTAAGAAGCCGGGGTAATTAAAAGTCAGCAGCACGAACACCAGCTGTAAAGAAAACATGTATATCAAACTATTCTTTGCAAGGAGAAAGGTGTAGAAGGCGAATGAGATCCAATGGGCAAATCAGCACGCCATGGTATGGAAGGTTCATCAGCAATCTTAGTGCAGCACTTCGTTAACCCATTCAGGTTCAGGACAAACCGGCCTATAGCAGTGGCAGTGGCGGGCAAGGAAGGTAGCATATATACTGCATCCTAGGAGCGGCGGCGGCACGAAGCTAGGGAGGACCACGGTGGACCGTGTACGCGGTGCAGGTGGAGTTCGCGGGCAGCAGATGGGATTGGATAGCCTGCAAACATACTGTAGGTCAGTATTAGCAAACAGCATTAGCAAGCATATACTCCTTTTGCACATTTCATCGAGCACTGCAAGGGCAAAAGAACAGCCGTGGCTGAGAAGACATCAGTCGGGGACAATGGAGTAATTAGTAATCAGCACAGGTGATGAAGACAACGAAGCCGCGAAATCGACATCCACGGAAGCGGTGGTAGCGACCAGCGCACAGTTGCGCCTGCACCCTTGCGCCGCCCGCTCTGTGCTCGACCGTGCCAGCCTTGGCGCACATCGTGGAGTTCCGGCGGCGCAGGCTGCCGCGCCGCGACGCGCCGGGGCGGGGAGGAGACACTGGGTCGCTGGCCGACCTGGAGCGGACACGCTGCCACGCGGAGGCAGAGCGGTTGGTTGGGTGGTGAGGGCGCTGGATGCAGGGGAAGCGGAGGGGACGTGCATGCGGGGATGGTTGGACCGGTTAAAAGACCGACGCAGCGTTTCGTCTTCTGCTAGTTCCGGAGGCTTCGTGATTGCTTTGGACCGGGCATTAAGCATGCACGTTTTGACTACCCCATGCCATTGGTTAAGGATCATACGGCTGAGAGAATAGCAAGTGACGTGGCCCAATGGCTGGCCTTCTTTTGGTGCAAGATTCAAAGATTTGAGATCCCCCCAATCCTACCATCTCGACTCCAACGCCGCCGTCTGCCGGCGCCGGGCCGCCCCCTCCCACGCTCGCGCCGCCCCCGCCTGGAGGTCCCGCCGTCGCCCTGCCTCCTACTGACGCCGGGCCGCATTCTCGCCAGCGCCTCGCGGCTCCACCTGCCTCCACCATCGTCGCTTCGCTGCAGTCAAGGAAGAGATACGCTTCACCAATCTGAATCAGGTGAGGTGACCGCCGGTCAAACCCTCCCCCTCCTCCCTGTACTTGCGCGTTTGCGTTTCTGACCCTCTCTTTTGCAGCCAATCTCTCATGCTCTGACGGAATGTCGAGACAAAACGAGGGGGACGAGGGATTGCCTGCTGTAGAGTTCAGCGACAGGATTGGCGCTCTCCCGGACGTGCTCCTGCACCAGGTTTTGTCTCTCCTGCCGGCGGAGGAGGCCGTTCGGACGTCCGTGCTAGCCCGGCGCTGGCGCTATCTCTGGAAGTTTGCCCCAGGTGTGCGCCTTGGGTGCCTTGATCAAATGATGCCCCAACACTTGAAGACGAGCGCTGCGTGAACCTCACCGTTGGTGACTTCCCAACACTTGAAGACGAGCGCTGCGTGAACCTCTGGTTTGGGCATGCCAAGTTCAGGTGCTCAAGCTCCACATCTGTCTCACCAACTATGTTGATCCCTACTTTCCACTGCAAGACGTTCCTCTTGTCTCCCAACACCTCAAGAGGTTACTACTTTGTCTTGTACGGTGTTCCTATGGCTTCCTTAACTTCTCGTCTTGTCCAACATTGGATTCCTTGGAGTTTGAGCGCTGTGATCTTTCATTTGCCACGAAAATCATGTCTGAGTCCCTTAAAAGTCTTACCATTACAGAAGATTCCGTTTTATGTGAGAATGCCCGTATGCAAATATGTACCCCAAATCTGATTGCGCTGTGTCTAGACGCCTTTACGAGCAAGACTCCCGTCTTTGAGAGTATGCCATCATTAGTTGATGCATCTGTTCGGATAGACAGCAATTGTAGTGACAGCTGTGGTAAACTAGGGGATGGACTTCAAACTTGCCTCTGTCAATATTGTGACAGTTCTAACAACATTGCCTATGGAGGTCCTGTGCTTCTAAAAGGTTTATTGGAAGCTACAAATTTGACATTGATTGGTGTACTTGACACGGTAATAACTACATCTTACATCAATTCCATTTCCACTGTAACTTTATAAATTCATCTCCCTTAGTTCTGTCGCATTCTATTTCCAATGTAACTTTATAAATTCACCTCCCTTAGTTCTATTGCAATATTTCTACACCTGACATTACTAGATGCCACTCGAGAAGGCCTTTATTTTTGTGAATGCATTGCTAGTACCAACTTAAATTACACATTCAGTACTGTAAGGATTATCATATATGTTTGGTTTGAATCTTGTCCAGTTTATCTTCAAATGGGATTTGAGATGGTGCCCCACATTCAGTAAGTTAAAGACTTTAGTGCTTAATGAAAACTGGTGTGTGCCTGATGACCTCCACGCATTGGCTTGTATTCTTGAACATGCACCAAATTTGGAGAAGCTCAGCCTTCAACTCTCTTCTATGGTATACATTTCATATATTGCAGCTTCTTGATTTTAGAATGATTTCATTCACTACTTACTGATTATACAGAAACCGCCTTTTCCCACTTGAACACTTCAGGACGCTTGGCCACTTCTGGACCCTTGGCCACTTGAGGACCCTAAACATAAAGTGGAAATTATTGGAAGCTTCAGTTCGATCGACCGATCAACTGCAATTTCAAACAACTTAAGATAGTTGAGTGCTTGATGGCAGAGTTCACAAAGTTCTCCAATTCCTTTGCACATTTGGCATACGTAAGATAACTTGACCTCCTTGTGTTTCTATATTTCTAACATTGTTGAAACCTGAATTGTTCAAAACATAGTAAGAGTGAAAGGAAAACCTTGTACTGTACTCCGCAGACATTTTGTTTGATCCACAAAGTTGTTGAGTTATTTAAACTCAATTGCATTGATAGATAATAAGACAATTCATTTACTTTTATTGTAGTTCTGATTGTTTGACTAGTTTTGATTTGTTAGAAATGGAGAAAACTTACCGAATTGAGTTGTTCTGACTATATGCTCGCTTCCTTATTCGCTCTGAACAATATATATTATATATCTTCATTAGTATATAAGAAGTACCATGATATGAGATCTCCTGTCTTGCTCCCTCAGTTTTTCTGAAGGCACATTTGACATAATCAGTTAAATGAACCTATCCACTGAATCAGACATCATCAAGTTTGTTTCACACCACCTATTTGTATGTGTTTCTGTAGCCAAAAGAATTACTCCATATATATATTTTTGAAAATTGGTACAGCAGGGAAGCCCCCACTGTAAGCTTGTATATTAATAAAATAAAAGAAGCTGTACAAGCAAACAACGAACAGCAGAAACTAGAGTCCTAAGAGAGGCAAAGAAACTAGGTAAGGGAATCTATACAGAATAAGAAAGCAGGGCTCTTAGCATCACGGATTCTATGGGCCTGAAGTCAAGCTTCCGCACTAAAGCTGAACTTCCAAGAGTCTAAGGAAGGACAAGCCCTATCAAAGATGAAGTTATTTCTTTGTTTCCAAATCTGCCAAGCCGCAATGATGAAGATCTCCATAAAATAAGGATTCGGATTAGTAATGTTTTCTATATTTCGTATTACAAAAAACCGGCATATTTAAACTGTTGCTTCGTTTTTCATCCCCAGTCCCCCTCTTTGTTTCTGGTAATCTGTACATGATTTTTTTTATCACAATTCATGGCTGTGTCATTCCTTTTCTAATTGTCCTACTCCTATTCCAGTCAAATTTATGAAAATAATCCATGCCCTGTTGATTTGTTCCTTTAGCTCTGTCAGTTGCTTTCATCTGAATTAATACCCTCAAGTGATCTTTTGATAATTCTAAATTCTAACTCTTTTGTGTTTGAAAATCATGTGCACTCTGCGTTCTTTTCATCATAAGAAATAGAGATACTACTAGTTTTGTCATTGTTAGACTTTGCACCAAACAAATGGATTTTTGGGTTCATTTAGGTTATTAAAACATGTATAGACCAGATTGAGTTGAATGTTGGCCAAGCAAACTTCCTGTTCATGGAAGTCTGTTCAAGCATTTTAAATTTCTTTCAAATAACTCAATACATTGGGCACTGCTGCATGTTACATCCGACTCTGAACTTGTTTGTCTCTTTTTTTTCTCTACAGTTTTCAGGTTTTGATCTGACGTGCAAGAAAAATTAGCTTGATGGTGGGTCTGCCGTGTCTCAATGTAGTGAAATGCAAGCTTAATGTTTGCTGCGACAAGGCTTCCGTCTTTTGTCTAGTGGTCAATTAGGGGAAAACTTTACATTAAAGTTGGTATGGACACAGACATATTATTATCTTACTTGCACTCGTAGTTCAATTGAAATTGTTTGGCGATCTCGGCCAATTATCTTTTGCATTTACATACTATATTTAGTTTTGAGCTGGTAATATAATGTGACATGTTCTCTTCCACCCTATTTGGTCAGTTTTTGTCCGTTATTTGTCTGGATGATAGCACTTCTAACTATGAGGATCTAATGGATGTTAGGAACAGCTTGATTGCAACACCTTCTCCCCTCCCCCCCCTCGAGCGCTCCCGGGGGCGACTCGGGAGGAGCTCCCCAACGCCGCCGTCCAACCCCCTCCCCGACAGCTTCTCCTCGGCCGCCGTCGCCGCCCCCTCGCCGGCGGCGGCCAACCGGCCGCGGCCCTCCCAATGGAGAAACCGTCGCAGCCTTCTCCCTTCCTCCTCCTCCCCCTCCCCCCTCCTCCAACCCTACGGTCACCGGCGCTTCTCCGGCGAGGCTGCCGGCCCGGCGAGGCGGATCCGTGGCCCCGGGGGGGCGGATCAGCTCCTCCACGCCCGGATCTGCGCGCTCTTCACCGGAGGCGGTTCCTCTTGGAAGCTTGGGGCGGCGGGCCTGATTGTTGTGCGCCGGCAGTCCTGCTTGTGCGGGAGCTCTGGAGGTCCGGATATGGCCTCCCGGTTGGGGCAGCTTGTGGAGCGCCTCCCTCCCTTCGGCACGTCGGGCCTCCTCGGCCTTGGGGGCGGGCGGTGGCCATGGCCAGCCGCAACCGCCACGGCCTTCCTTGGGCGGGGGTGGCTTCGGGGCGCCTCCCTTCCCTCCCGGCGTCGGGCCTCACGGAAGTGGAAACCTTGGGGGCGGTGGTGGCCATGGCGGCGGCGGTCGCCTGCTGCGTCTTGGAGTGGGTCATGCTCATGGTGGTGCCGGCGGCGTCGTGGTGGCGTGGCCGGTGGCGGTGTTCTTGGTTCGTGCTTCTCGCGCCCGTGGTGGTGTGAGTGGCGGCGCCGATTAGCGGCGCCCCGATCTGCCGTGGTGGTTTGGCTGGGTGGTGCCCGTCGCTCCCCCTCACCGCTCGCTCTTGGTCTTGCTCCGGCCGCCAACATTCACGGCCCCTCGGATGACGAGGGGGTGAAAACCCGCCCGGGCTTATTGCCAATTGGCGGCGGTGGCGCCGCTGCGTCATCACCCTCTGAGGGCGTCGTCCTTAGTTAGGTCATTGGGCTCGTTGGGGCAAGCGTCGGGATGAAGATCCACGGGGCTATCCACAACGATGTTGGCATCCGCGGATGTCCTTTCCTTCCTGAAGGCCGTTGATGCTCCTTGCTTGCCTCCTTCGTGCGGGTTTACGGCGCCGGTGGCGTCGCGGCGAGTCTTTTCGCACTTCATGTCTCTTTTCACCTTGGTTGTCCGGTTGGTGTTAGTGGTAGCCGTAGTTGTCTATTTGGGCGCTTGCTCGCCGCCGTTGTTGTTCGGTAGGCCTCGCCCGTGGTCCTATGGGCTCGCCCTAAGTGACTCGGAGGTTTGTGTGCAGCAGGTGAGTCCTCCTCGCCCGTGGTCTTGAGGGCTTCGGCCTCGGTGACTCGGAGGAGGGTTTGGATTCCATGGTTCTCCTTGCCCGTGGTCCAAGGGCTTTGGCCTTTGTGACTCGGAGGGAGCACCCGCATTCGAGGTCGTTTCCGGCCGAATGCTTTGTCGCCGAGGTGTTTCGGTGGATGCTTTGCCACCGAGTTCGTTACCCGGCGGATGCTTTGCCGTCGTGGGGTGCCGGTGGATGCTTTGCCACCGAGGAGTTCTAGCGGATGCTTTGCCGCTGCTATCATCTACGGTTCCTATCACTACCGGCTACCAAGGTGTTGAGGTTTATTTTGTATTAGGCTCACCGCTGGGGTTGTTAGGCGGAGGGTCCCCCACCCCTCGTGTTTCTTGCTTCTTGTTTGTGTTAAGGACTTCGTTGGTAATCCATGGATTACCTCGCGAATCCTTTGTATCCTGTATGTGTAGGCCTATTGACCATTCTCTTCTGCTTAATGAAAAACGGGCTATATCCCCGGTCTCAAAAAAAAAAAAAAAACTATGAGGATCTGCCATGGTCTTGTTAACATCGGATCTGAAGCTAGCTTTCGAGGGCAGGGTAGATGCATTCTGGAATGTGTCAGCACTACATGTAGGTACTGCCACCTTCATCTTGCCAGACAATTTTGCATGGGCTAATTCTTGTTGAACATTTTCTGCTGCACGGACTACAAAAGGGTGAAGATTCTGTCCATGTCGTAGAAGAAAGGGCTCATGCCCAACAACAATTAATATATCTGTGAAGTCAATTTGTTTGTCAAAATATTATTATAGACAATTTAAAAATAGACTTAAAACATAAAGATGCACACGGATTGAACACAAATAATGGCATTATGTAATGCATGAGTCACTTCATCTATGCAGTGGGATACAGAATGACACTTGCTCGCTCAAACTGATTTTTGCAGAAATGAAACATAATCATCATCTGCTACAAAGTACACAGCACTGAGGACCCAACTATGTACTCTTTTCAGCTATTTAGGGTCTAGGCTTTGACGTAGCAGTGCGCGTTAAATACAAGCTCTATTATATATTCTGCTACCAGGTTCCAAGTTGTAACCTAGGAGGATTAATTACATTCACATTCTGGCCATTGAACTCTTCAAAACGGTAAATTCCACCTCCATATTGTTTTACTTGGCGTAGATAAAATTCATTGTAGCATCCCTCAACCGCATTTGCCAAAGAGGAAGAGCTCACAGAATCCCGTAAATCCGTAATGAATACATCCGTATGATTCAGTAGTGACATTTTTTTGTGGATTTTTCATCGTTTATTTTCTCAGAAGAGGAAGAAAATTCCAGTCAACTATTGCGACAGAGGCAGAAGCACCAAGTTATCAACTACAAATACATTCAGTGAAGAAATGGTTCCTTGTTCGATTCACAGCCGACAGAATATCCAATCCGATCATATCACTTTTCCTAACATCCACAGTAGAACTGCAGTGACTACTGATGTGAGTACGAGTACTGGATTAAATCGACGTCAACTGTGCCCATTTTGGTCAACTAAAACCATCTTTCGTGTTTCGTTGCAACCGTAGCGGAATGAAATCCAGGTGTGCCGCCCTGCCCTTCATGGGCCTCCATTTACTTACTTACTAAATTTAGCCCATGGGCTGCCTACCTCTCTTCTCGCCTGATATATGCATCCGACAACCCTGGTCGTGTCGTGTCCGTTTCGGGGGCAATTCTGTCCATCCATCCACAAATAAGAAATCGCCCGTCGAAGCGGACGGCAGGGAATTGGATTCCGATTTCTAATAAAATCAAGCGTTTTTATGGAGGCTTGCTCATAACAGCCATCCACTTAGAGGAAATCTGGTGCGAAGAGGCATGGATATTATCAACCGATGCCCAGTGTGTAATCACCTTGCATTGGGGAGGATGGAGGCCATTTGTTTTTTAAATGTAAAACTGCTAGACACTTGTGGAATGTATTGGGGATGGAAACAGATAGGAGTACCTTGGCGACAAGTCGATCAGCACTTGAAGCAGTTCAGTTCATACTGAAGGCTACTGAGCAGCGGAGACTTCTTATGATAACCGCTTTGGTTCCTTTGGACTGAACGGAATTTAATCAGAGAAGAAGGAAAGCGAAGAAGCACGCAAGTGTTAGCTCGAAGCGTGGAACTTTATGCCAAGGAAATGGAACTGACCGTGGGTGTGCAAACAGCGGACCCAAGAACACTAAACAGGCCTCAAAGATGGGAGAAGCCACCGATTGACACCCTGAAGATAAATTGTGATGCATCTTTTATACAGGGAAGCAAAGAAGGAGGCTGGGGTGCTGTGATCAGGGATTGGGACGGTGATGTAGTTTCAGCAGGGAGAGGGAAGGTTAACCATCTACTCAGCCCATTCCATGCTGAACTCATCGCTTGTCTGCAAGGCATACAAATGGCGATAAACTTGGGCATTGGCCGAGCCATCATTGAAACCGATGCACAAGAAGTGGTAAAGGCGATCTCCTCCTGTGAGTATGATGATGCAAACGTGGGTTTGTTAATTGTTGAAATCAAAGCTTTGGTGGGATTAAACTTTATACATTTTGAGTGCAAGTTTGTTAGTAGAATTTGTAATAGGGTTGCCCATGAGTTGGCAGCACTGGGTCAGTTTTTGTAATGAGGGCGAGGAGCTGATTTCCTCCTCTGTCCCTGAAGCTGTAAGTGTGTACGTCACTAATGATTTGTTAGTTGACGAGTAATGAAAATACCCAGTTTTCAAAAAAAAAAAAAAAAAAAAACACTCCACTCGCGTAACCACACTTGACCTGACCTTGTGATTTATATAAAAATACTATCAACACCCATGACCCTAAAATAGATATATTCAGTAAATAAATATCAAGCAGATTATTTTTTTATCAGTTTGGTTAATTTTCAACGTTTCACTTGGAACCGTTCTAGCTAGAATCATATCTATTTTATTTATTACAACGCAGGGAAAGCAGGCTACCCCCATCAATCAATAATATATGAATCCATAATATGTACAGCTGTCACAATTGTTATTACTTATTAGCACACGCATGAGCTCTCAAGTAGCGTGGTCTTTCACTGTTGGATGTTGGATAACCATGATAATTTTTGGATTTTGAAGCAAAGATCTGACACTGAAGCGTATGCATGCGCAAATCAAAGAGATTTATTTTAGAGCAAAATGCACCACAGGTCCACTACCTTTTGTCTTTGTGTCATTCGGTCCACTACCTTCTAAAAATGCGCTTTTAGTCCATTACCTTTTTTAAATGGTTCACTTGGAGGTCCAAATTCTCTTTAACGAGCCGATTGGTGATATTATTTTGCAAAAAGCCCCCCAGCCTTTCTCTCCCCTCTGAATATATAGTTTCAATGCTAAGTTTGTCTTACCCTAACAGGTCACCCCATTTTAGCACATAGTAAAACAAGGGAAAATCTTACGACTAAACAACATTCAGGTTGTTGCATTAGTATATAGTCGTAATAAAACCATAACAACTCATCACTGGTTTCATATTAGTAGCACTTCTACAATGGTTGTGTTTAGATCATCCGAATTTGGTTTGAAACTCCAAAATTCCCGTCACCTCGAATCATTAAATGTACCAAAAGACGCATGCATGGAGTATGAAATATAGGTAAAAATAACTAATTGCACGCTTTTAGATGTACATTCGAGACAAATATTTTGAGCCTAGTTACCCTATAGTAGAATAATATTTACCACAAACAAATGAAAAGTGCTACAAAGCGGTGGTGGAGGAGGCTGCGGTCGCCGGGTGGAGGAGCGTTGGAGCGGTTGTGCGATAGCGGAGTAGGGAAGAGGAGCGCGCGGTGCGAGGGAACAGGAGCAGCGACGCACGTTCTTTTTCCGAGCGTAAGAGTCGAAAAGGCGTGGAGGGGATGAGAGGAAGAGGAATATGCAGGGCGAATTGCAAAAAAAAAAAAAAGCCATCCAAGGGTGTCAATTGGCTATTAAGGAGTTTTGGACCTCCAGTGAACCACTTTAAAAGGTAATGGGCCAAACTACAATTTAGAAGGTAGTGGACCTATATGACATAGAGGGAAAAGGTAGTGGACCTGTGGTGCAATTTGCTCTTTATTTTATTTTGTTCAACAAGGAGCTACGTAGGTGGGGACTGGGAGGCCGGTGTCAACGTCGACCGACCCATCCAAGGGCCAAGGCGTGCAGTGGTGCTGTGCAGTGGTGCTAGACTGCTAGTGTGGTACCTGAACCGGCCGGCCCCGGCCGGCCGGCGTGCCTCTCCGGGTCCGGACCTACGTGAGCCAGGAGACGAGACGACGCAAGGCCTACGGTCGTGCTGGCCGGTCACGGGTGGGTAGCAGTCAAGTCAGTCAGTTTCCGCAGGGCAACCAGTGCAGTCGGGCGCTCGCCGTACGTAACGTACGCCAGCGGGTGTCCGTGTCCGCCTTGCGCGCCTGTCCCTGCCAGTTGGCTCCGGCAGAATTGGTGGATCAATTTCTGGTCACCGGCCAGTAGTATACTGTACACATTTTTTTAGGGAAAATTATATGGACCATAAAACAATCTTTCTTATGTGTTTTTTTTTCCTTCTTGGTTAATCTGTTGATGGTCTGGGGTAGTAGATATAATACCCTCACTATTACTACACAAAACAGAATCATTCGCCTTCTAACATATCAATACATATCAATATTTTCTAAGCCAGTTTTATTGGCAACTGAAATTAAAAGAGACTTGGAGACTTTTGTATTTTCAATTCAAAAAAAATGTATTGGTGTCCAGATTCCACCTTTTGAAATTCAAATAGTCCACCTGGGCTGCGCTTTGGGCTTTTTTTTTCAAAATTTTGCCCTTTTTCAAAACAAATTTCAAATCCGTCCCCTAGTTCAAAACATTTTACGCCAGTATCCCTTTTGTCGCGCCAGATGTCTCGGCGTGACATTTACACATGTCGCGCCGATGCATGTGGCGCGACGTGTTGTGCCACGCCGCCGCCGTGGCGTTGACCGGGTCGCGCTGCAGCATGCGGCGCGATTTAAAAGTCGCGCTACCGACGCGTCGGGCGCCGACCGAATCGCTAGGGTTTAGGTCCGCCTCCCTCGGCCCAAGCGCGTGGGTCCCCACACGTCGCGCCCGGTCCTCCGGCGCGACGCGGTGGTATAAATGCTCGATCCCCGCCTACTTTTTGTCCCCCCCTCGCTCTCACCACACTTCCCCGGGAGGAGCAGCGAAGGAGACCGAGGGGACCGAAAGGTGTAAGTGTTTTGGAGGCTTCTTCCCTTTTTTTTTGCCCTCCAAATGCTTCCAAATGCCTAGTTTTTTGCTCTTTGTCTTTGATTATGTTGGAAACTCATCTTGTTGTGTCATCTTGCTTGCTAATTTCAACTTTAGTTTGGGAAATTGTGCACTTTAAACCTAACTCTAAATCACTTCATGGTAATGACATTTTAGTAATGTTTTGTTATTATGTGGGATGGATTCGGTGTTTAATGAATATTTGTTCATAGATGTGGGTAATTGTCCCCTCAAAACCCAAATCCTAATTTCATTGTTCATGGCAAATAGGAAATTTTGCTTTGTGATTTTTATTTATTCATGTGGCAATTAGATATGGTAAAATTTCTTTGTTAGCAATGATATGCTTAGATGTAATTGTCCTCTCAAATCCCAAAGCCTAATTGAACTTTTTATTCATGGCAAATTGGTACGTACAGGAACTGGCTTCCTGTAGTCCCTTCCGTCCTCTAGAACCTCCTCAGAGCTACTTTCACTAAAATTAATCTCATCTCTCGTACTGTGATCATCATCATCGATCCTAGAAACATGTCGTCCATACCACCAATCTCCTCCTCATCGCACTCTTCCATACCTACCATCACCGCATTATCATTGTCTCTAACAATAGCCGGTTCCAAATTTCCTCCCGAGTAAGGTGCCCTACGGGCTCCTCATCCACGTTCTCGGCCCTTGAGCACAACAAGAGGGTTCATCACCTTCTCCACAACAACTTCCAAGCAACAAACACTACTACCCTTCACAACCTCCACAAAGTTGTTCCAATCATCTTCACATGACAAAGGCATCAGTGCATAGTGCGCTCGTTCCTTCCCACAGTCAAATCGACCAATCAAGCTAGACGGCCATCCATACTTGTCACGACAATGGCCGACCAAATCATCAAAGCTAGGAGGTCTACCAAAAAAATGAACTTGTTCATGCATGTTCTCAAACTTGCCATCCTCTCTAACTTTGCCACCAATATAAAAGCGCACTAAACGGTCCATCTACAAATTATTCGAACATAAAAGCTATAAGTAAATCAACCAAATTGCCAATATATATTAGAAACAAACTCAACACCAAACGTGCAACTTTATGTAGTTCTAATCTCGCCAAATCCACAATCTATCAATTAACGATTGAATGAAGAAATAATATCCTAAGTCCAAACCAACAACAACCTCCATGCTGAAATCTCATGTTTGGTTTTGGAAATTGATGACGACACTTGTGGACTAATCCTTTGCTCTAAGTATGTATCTTAAGAAAGGATTAGGTGGATGACAAGGAGCATGATGATCATGAACATGGACAAAGTCGGTGGACTTGATGGATCGTCAAGCTCGGTGATTGGCTTGAGAGGAACCCAAGATCAAGGCAAAGGTATACTTGATAGGGTTTTCCTTTCGGTGATCAAGACACGATAGAGCGTGTGATCACATTATAGAATAGATAGCCGACTATCAAGAGGGAATGCCACGACAATCCTTGCATGAAGTGCTTCTAGGTCCATATCGTCACGCATATTGCATTTAGGACTTGAGAGCACTAACTTCGATCTTGCCTAACATCTCGACGAGCTAACATGGGTGATAACGTGATCATTTCGACGTGTTGGCAACACTTGGCAAGAGGCGAAACAAGATTGAAGCAAAGAGCAATGAAAAGGTGAAGACATGCTGATTTCGGGCCGACGAGACGCTCGGTGGTGACCGGACGCGCCCGACCGGCGTGGCTCGTCGGTGCGTCGCGCGAGCTCGGCAGCGCCAAATCGACCGGACGCTGCGATCGAAGTCGTGACGGACGCTGGAGGAGGGCCGCCAATGGGCCCGACCCTTATCGTAGCGACCGGAAGCGTGCTGACCGGACTTCGCGACCGACTTCTTGGTGGTTCCGGTCGGTCGCGTCCGGTCACCCCCAGAGAGCAAATTTTTTTAGAGTAACGGCTCCATTTTGAGAGGAGCCTATATATACTTGGATGGCCGGGTACATGCTCTCTCTCTTGGACATTTGAACACTCTAACTTGCTAGTGAGCACTTGAGACTCCTCTCCACTCATCTCTCCATCCATAATTCGTATTCTTGGTGAGATTGAGAGTGATAGAAGTGCATTGCATTGGTGATTGCATCTAGAGGCACTTCATCCTTGGAGAAGCCGCGTGATTCTTGTTATCTTGGGAATTTGCCCGGTTCCCTAGCGGCTTGGAGCAAGAAGCGGTGTTGAGCTCAAGTGGAGCTTGTTTGAGGCCACACCGGTGGTGATTGTGAGGGGTCGTTCCTTACCCCGCGGGGGATCGCGAAAGGAGCACTAGTGGATTGCTCGTGGCTTGTTGGACCCTCTCTTGTGATCGGTTGATTGAGCTCCCACCGGGGATTTGGCATTGGCCATTAAGCTTGTCATCCGTCAAGTGAGTGTGTCGCCACAACGGGGGGACTAGCGTCTTGGGCAAGCACGTGAACCTCGGTGAAAAATCATCGTGTCAACCTTGTTGGGCTCGTTGGAGATTTCTTGATTGATCACGGTGATTGGGATCCACCTCTTCACATCGACGTCGGTATATCATTCACTACTCCACGTGCATTTACCTTGATGTATCTTGTTGTGCTTAGCTTGAGTAGTGTCCTAGTTAGCTTAGCCTCGTTAGCTCCTAGTCGTAGAATTAGTTAGAATCTCTTGTCCTCCTAGGAGTAACTTAGCAACCTAGCCTTTGCTTGTGATTAGAGATATTAGAATTGCTAGAATTGCTAGGAGGCTTGCGTAATTAGCTTGAAGCATTTGCATTGAAGCTACGCCTCTTATTTACTAACCGCCTTGCTTAGTGTTGTTTGTAGAAAATTTTAATAGGCTATTCACCCCCTCTAGCCATTAGGACCTTTCACATGCTTCCTCTTTAGTATTACATAAAAAACAATGCCTTAATTACTTAGTATAATCTAATTAGTTATACATGTAAACAAGAATGCATTAATTATTTATATAACTACAAAAGAATGCATTAATTAGTTAGTAATATTATCCAAAAAAAAGAGAATACATTGGCAAACCTAATCAATTAAAACCTCATTTCAACTTGAGCAAAATAATATCCTAGCTCAAATCCAACAACAACCTCCATGCATCCAACAACTACATTTGTGAAAATTCTATTCAAGGTGAAATCCACAAAGAAAAAATAATATCCTAAAACGATTCCACGTACCACATTGCATCAATAAGCGACCCCAATCACTTATAATTTCACATTGGAAGATAGGAATATTATCAAACCCTAAACCTCCATGCATGCATCAATGAACAACTTTCATGCAACTCGATCTCTATGCCAATCCACGACCAAATCGAATCCTAAATCGATTCTACGAACCACATTGTACCAATTAACGCTTCAATCACCAACAATTTTATGTTTATCAAAACAATACCATGACAAAGAGGAGGAGAAGTAGGAGAAAAATAGAGTAATACCTCAACCGGGTTTTGAGAGGACTTGGACGGGGGGTGGGGAGAGGAGAATGCGCCGCCGGGGGGCGGCCCTTCTCCCCGTCGCCTCGGCTCCCGCGGCCCTCTTCTTTGTGCACCTGGTGGAGGAGGCCGAGGGCCGGCGAGGGATCGAGGAGGAGCGGGGGGGGCGGCGAAGGCGGAGGGCGGCGCTACCGGCAAAATGGAGGCTGGGAGGCGCCGGTCTCGGGCGAGAAGGAGAGAGGAGAAAGAATAGAGAGAGAGAAAGAAACCGCCCGACCTAACCTAATCAGGCGTCAGCGCGCTGTAAGATCCGGCCACGACGTGGTAGGACCCACGCGGTTTCGGCGAGGCCCGACGGAAACCCTAACGGGCCCGCCAGCGCCGACGCGATCAGCGCGACGCCATGGTCGCGCCCGCGCTCAGCGCGACCGGCCAACGCCACCACGGCAAACAGGCAGCACGCCATGTCGCGCCTCATGCATCGGGCGCGGCGTGTGTAAATGTCACGCCGACGGGTTTGGCGACAAAAAGGGATATCTAGCGTAAAATGTTTCAAACAAGGGATAGATTTGAAATTTCTTTTGAAAAAGGGCAAAATTTTGAAAAAAGCCTGCGCTTTGCGATCGTCTCGTTTTAAGTGGGCCGGTGCGTGCTGGGCCTTTTGTCTCCAAGAAACCTCTAGGGGGTGTGGTGACCCAGACTGACTCCCAGGCCGCCGCCTTTCGTTTCCCTGTAGCGGTGGAGCGGAGCACGAATCCGTCGACTCCTTTCCCCTCTCCCCAATCAATCCGGCGCGGGCGCGTAGAGCCACCGCTTGCTAGGGTTTCGTCGAATCTGCCCAGCCCTCGTCGATCCATCCATGACGACCGAGGGCGACAGCAAGAAAGATCACCCTGAGGACCTCCGACTCCGCGGAGTTCTTGGTGGAGGTGGCGGTGGCCATGGAGTCGCGGACCATCCGCCTCATGATCGAGGACGGCCGCGCCGACAACGTCATCCCGCTTCCCAACGTCAGCTCGGAGATCCTCTCCAAGGTCATCGTGTACTGCAAAAAGCACGCCTACGCCGCCGGCACGCACCCTGAGGAGCTCAAGCACTGGGACGCGGAGTTCGTCAAGGTGCACCAGGCTGTGCTCATCGAGCTCATCGTGGTCGGTAACCCCTTCCTCGTGTTTGTTCCCCCTCTCCCCAGCTTCGTTCGATTACTACTTAGGTTGACTGGTTGGTTATCCAGTACTTGATTGGTTATCCCCAGTAGATGGACTCATTTTGTGAGTACTAATCAATCGTTTTTTATTTGAACTAGTCTTTTTATTATTATTATCATGAGTACAACAGTTTATTGTCAACAGTTGCTATTTGATTAACTACACAGATGATATGTTCGCTATATCTGTATTATTCTCTACTCCCTCCATCCCAAATTATAAGTCACTTTGACTATTTTGTTATGTATGTCAAAGTGACTTATAATTTGGAATGGAGGGAGTATTGATTAACATTTGTATGAGTCACAATTGATGAAAGTTGCATACATGTGTGTGTGTGCTTGCTAAACGCATTGGGGCATGAGCTACCTTTTCAGGCTGCTAACTATCTCAACATCAAGGGATTGCTGGACCTAACCCTCCAGACGGTGTCTAACATGATCAAGGGCAAGACTCCAGAGGAAATCAGCAAGATATTCAACATCAAGATCGACATCACCCAGGAGGAAGAGGAGGAGGAGGAGGAGGAGGAGGAGGAGGAGACCCATAGTTAGAACTAATCGACCTTCGAGTGATGGTCTGCACCACGCTCTACAATGCTATTACTGTTAGTCTACTTACTGAATGTATATGATTGTAATGGTTGCCTGCCTTTTGGAGGTGGGTTTGTTTGGATTGGATGGAGGTCAAAACTGAGAGTGCTAGCTAGTTTGTTTGTCGGTAGTTATTATTAGTTAATATAATAATCAAGGATCTTATCATGATTTTCCTCCATTGCTTGTATCTTGATGAGTTGCTCTTCTTACTTGTGCTATATACGTTGCAATGGAAACAAATAACTGTCATCATGTTTTTAAAATTTAAATGTATTATTACCAAAAACGATTATTTGTGTATGATGTTTGCAGCGTTCGGTTTATAGCCAATTATCACCCTTGATGAAGCACGGACTTATTCTTGTTTCATACAACACACGCTGCTTGGTTCATGCATGTGCATTGCACTGTGCTGATAACTGTAAGTGTTTGAATTCACGCTTTGATAGCACCAACTGAATGTACTGCTCTATGGTTGAAAAGGAAGACGTTTTGGAAAAGGCTTGAGTCAAACATTGGGAACATAAATCATTAATAACTTTTAAGTCATTGAGTTTTGAAAAAAATACTTTTATAAAAGTACACATATATAATTTTTTAATAAATATTTTTATAGAAAAGAGAAGTCAAAGTTGCATTTTGGAGACCGCGGTCGCTGTTCTAAACGTCTTCTTTTTTTCAACTATGGAGGGAGTAACAAGTAACACACATTATCCTTACCATAGTTTCCAACGCTTGACACAGTTCAGGTCAGTGATCAGCCGGCGCTTGCTCCTCATGTATGGCCTTAGGACGAGGCTGTAGATCACAGAGAGGATGCACTCGAGATCTCTGCAAAACAAGGGTTGAAGGCTCGATCAATCCAGCATCCATAAGCAATCAAATGATCGCAGGAAATTTTAACAAAAACCATCAATTACAAACGAGGAGGTTCTGCAAGGTATAAAGGCATTCCATCGTGTGTCTCGGTTCATTCTAATTCTTGTGACTTGGTTCATTCCTAAATCATAAAATAGACCATGCAGCAATTACAACAGGCAAACAGGGAAGTCATGAACTTATGATAAAGTACTTAATTAGTTCACAGGAAAATATGAACCTGAAATTTTGTCAAAGCAGGCCACTGTTGATTTCTATTTGCAGTAGCAACTTTTCATGAGTCCCCAAAAGCCTTATGGTACTCATCAAGAATCTTCATAAAATCCACCATATCTTCATAAAGTTGAGCCTCATAAAAGAATAGTATAGCACTGCAGAAAGAGAGAAGCAAATCTAAGGGGTTATCTTCGTGCAGACTGGGTGCACTTGATGACAATTTTTTTTAAAAAGTATTTATGTACATGCTATCGACAAGCAACAATTTCAGGTGAAGAGTGCAGATGAAAAACAACAGAGTAATAAACTAAATATGACAATAACAAAGTAGTTGCTCCTTTTCATATGAGCTTCAATGCAAAGCTATTAGATTAGAAAATACAGAATGTTTGGAGGAACATAAACTGGACACCTTTTTTGTTTAGTTTTTGCAGACATAAATTGGAAATCGAGCTCATGCATAGTGCTAACAGATTGTTGTCTCAACAATTAATATAGAAGGTAGCAGTTGTCAATTGCCATTTGCTGAAATTAAGAAATATATTTCTCCACAATCAGGCTTACCTTTGAATAGCTAAAGCAACCAATGAGGCATCAGTACTTGATATATATCTGCTATGGCTAATCTGATATCATTTGGTTCTAAGAGTCCTTCCTCTTCATGTAAGTTATTAAGACTGTAAAATACACTGCTCTAGCTGACAGCTAATTAATCCAGCTGCGTACTGTATTCTGATCTCTGCTGGTATATGGATTCTTGTGATGTACTCCCTCTCCCATAAAACATGTAATTCGCTTTCCAAGAAGTCAACCGATTCCAACTTTTAACTAAATTTATATAAAATATTATTGACACTTATAATACAAAAATTAGTATCAATAGATTCTTGACGAAATATATTTTCATAATAAATTTTGTTTTGAGACATATATATTAATATTAATTACTATATACTTGGTCAAACTTTAGTGAAGTTGACTGGCACGATTCCCATGATTGCATGATTTTTTTTTGGGACAGAGGGAGTAATGTCTAAAACTACCACCTACAGTGTAAACTCTGATATCGCCGCAGACACAAAATGAACCTTTATGTGCATCTGAATATCGAAAGCAAAGAAATAAATACTACATTGATTCAACTCTCACCCTCTTGCTACCTATAGCCACTACTAGCTGTAAATTGCAACAAAACAAATGGCTTAATTATTATTATACGAACACTCCATCATGATATTTGTATGGTTTGCCTCGCCTGATTGGTGTTGACTTATAAACGGCATGCTTGGACTCACATATTTTAGTTTAACTGATGTACCGAGCCTATCCGCACTTCCGCAGTCGACCAGTTTTTTCTTTCATAGTTATGCAGTTCTAAAAAATCAGGCTTTTATACATTCCTGTTAATAATCCAAGAATAGTTAGGTTGATAACGTAGGAAAAAAAGGTTAGGCTGTGGGAAGATATTTGGCTAGGTCCATCTAGCTGGGTAATGGAAAAAAAGGTTAGGCTGTGGGAAGATAACTGGCCAGGTCCATCTATCCTCGCTATTCAAGGCCTATATATAGGATAGTTATAGACCAAGGTAAAACTTTTGCAGAACTTTGGGATGGGAAGACACTTAAATTTTCTTTTTAGAAGAACTATGACCACTGTTACCTTGACAGATGAGGACTCCGTAATCTGACAATTCTCCTCTAAAGAAACTTATTCATCCCCCCGTCTTTGTATAAGATAATTAATTTCATAGGTATCCACTCAGTGCATGTTCCAGTTGTTTGGTCAATCAAAATCCTCCTAGAGTTATGTTCTTTCTATGGCTTCTAGTTAATAACAGAACTTTAACTAGAGACAATTAGCTAGGAGGGAGAATTTAGTTGATAAGTTTTGTCTCTTTCGGTGAAGAAGAGTCTATTCATCATCTATTTTTTGATTGTGTAGTGGCTAAGCATTGCTGGAATATCATTTTGTTGACGCGAAACTAGGGCTTCACACCAACACACGGGAGGCCTTGGACGCCCACGAAGGTCACGATCGACCTTGAAGCAGCGAAAGACCGCGGCGTGGCGCCTCTAACCGATCTAGGGATCGGTAGGGTGACGAGAGCTCGCACGGGTGGAAGAACCTCCGAACGCACCTTCGAAGACCCACGTCGGACGCACGCGCGCGAGGTGCTCTAGGACCAGCGTGACCGCCTAGAACGCCAGCAAGAACGGAGTTCGCCGCCGAACAACAGGATAAGAGGGATGAGAGAAGAAGATGACCTGGCGGCGGGACGGGAGAGCGCAGATTGATTGTTGATTGGATGTAGATCGGGCGAGACGGGCCTAAGGCCGCCCAGGCCATGGCCCAGGCGGGCCGAAAAATTTCTTATACCCCGCTGCTGGGCCTTGTGCGCCGCTGGGCCGCGCGGTGCTCCTGCTCGCTCTGCTGCTGGCCCCAGGCCACTCGCGCGTGGGCTGCCATGGCGCCCGCTGCTGCTGGCCTGATGGACTCTGCTGCCCCGTGCTGCTGCCTTGCAAGCAAGCAAAGCTTGCCTTACATTAGCGTACTAGTCCATTCGTTCAGCTCCTACGCGAGGGTGCTTCCCTACCCTGTCCGTACGGTTCCGAGGAAGGAGACAAAAAAACAGAGGAATACATGTGTGGTTACCGCTGTTACGTGGTCTACATTGAGATTGAGGGATATAATTGTTTACTATGGCCTTAGGCGTCCAAAATCCGCCACAGCCCGCCACTTATGTAGATGGGATCAAATCGCCATGAACCTCTTTATTATATAGAGGAGGGTGGTCTTATCCTTTGTGAAACCGCCCTGACATTTCCAAGCCTCGTAAACCAACCAAAACACACGATTGAAACAAATCGGGTTCGATCTCGACGACACGACGAGCGCCGTCGGTGACCGGACGGACGATCGGCCCTCGACCGACGCTCCCGTGGTCGTCCGGTTGACTTTCCAAGAAGGTCTGGTAAACGACCGCGACATCACCGATCCGACCGGACGCAGGGACCGGATGCGTGACCGGACGATGGTTGAGTCCGGTCGACGCCCAAAAATCAGCCTGGCCGAAATGTAACCTCCTATCACGGCCCATCGCACTGCCTTTTGTCCCAAAGACCTTCGATACCGTGCGATGCACCCAATAACTTAAGAAGCTTTGCCGGTGTCATCGGAAACCCCGATTACACCACTCTCATACCGGATCAACAAAGGAGTAGCTACAACATTACAACATTTGTTACAAAAATATAAAATCGAGTGCGGAAGATTAATAACATTAATTTTACAAAATATGAGCAAGTTACTTTTGAGTAAACTTAACTTAATTTGCGAAGTCGAGGGAAACTAGAAGAAACCGGATCATGTCGAGCCCACCGACATAACCTTGGTTAACATCACGAAGTCAAGACTCGCAAACAAGGGTTAACAAACCCCGAGTACACAATGTACTCCGCAAGACTTACCCGACAAAAAGAAAAGATTCCAAGGATATGTCGGCTTAAGGAAAGTAGAGCTAGAGAAGGAGAGTTTGCGTAAAAGCTTACTACAAGTGAATCCTTTACTTTCATTATTTTTAGCATAAATTTTATTAAAGCATAAATAAGCTAGATTTGCTCTCGTTCTATCTCAAACACTTTTAAGCAACACATCTCAACTTTATCTCTCGCATTCTTTTCCTTACATAACCATGAGTAACCTTGTTTCTTCAATTACTACGATGAATGGGTAGAAGAACGGGTCTCCATAACCGAGAAGCAACGGCATTCATGAATCGACATAACCCCAGCCGGGGATCCCTAACCACACGACATATGTAGCACTTAAGCTTGCATATATCAACCTTCTTTCGTGATTTGTCCAAAACGGAACGAGGCCCCGCGCCACCCGAGAGCACAAGATCTACCCTTCCTACCCCGTCCTAATGACAAGCCAACCAAGAGAGGGTGGGTACACGCCATCCCCGCCATCTCCACTCCCAAAGGCGTGGTTGCCATTCCCGATTTGCTCCACCGAGATCCCGCTTACCGGAGTATGTGGCTAGTTAGGGTCGACCGACCCGGGTGACAACCGGCGGCACCGCCTTGCCGTAAGGCCTCAGGCGTATTTGGCGCTCAAAAAGTCCCGAACTTAACAATCCAAACAACGGACGGTCCTTATACGACCAACACGGGACAAGCACGCTCTAGGTATCCCGCCGCTTTTCAACCTACGCCCGGCCGATCTCAAATTCATCACTACCATATTTATTCTCATGAACCACCATCGGGTGTTCTCTTTTCCATAGCCGAGGAACAAAGATAAAACCTATATCTCGCTAATGATGAAACCATCACTTGACTTCTACCGAAGTCTAGGCATTACTAAGCATAAAAAGATCGACCTACACATACTAGTGGGATAAATTCGAATAACTATAGATCAAGGTAATCATGCAACAACGGTATCAACCAACTCCTACTAACTTAATGCACATTACACTAGACTTAAGGTGATTAAAGTATTTATAAAAACGTAGAAGGGTTTATGCTCCGGCTTGCCTCAGACATGGAAAAGTCGATCCTGTAGAAAGATTGTCGAAGTCAAACTTGACATCATCCTTGTCGACGGACGGATCTTCTCTCAAGCTTAATCATCGCGAACCATATCAACACCTTCTCCAAAGCTTCATCAACACGATCCGACTCATTCTCGTGATACTCTACACGTAGATGATGATGCATGCTTTAGCATGATGGTATGGTAAACATGATGCTTGACGATGCATGAAATAATAAACATTTGAGTACAACTTTCCTTCACGATAAAGTTGCAACCCAACAAAACCAACTTGTTGAACTACTCTACAAGATATCATCACCATTGCCTAAGGAGTTCTCAAGGACCACTTAATTATGGTATGATCCAAGATTCACAAGACAATCCCAAATCACACATCAAACCTAAGTCATTAAACTCTAAACACTCACCTTCCTAATAAAATAAAATAAAATAAAGCATAATATAGAAAAATAATTTAAGCATCTCAAAACGACTCCAAACTTTTTGTACAAGTAGAACACCTCATAAAACAGCACCAAATAAATTTTCATGAATTTTGGAAATATATTTTATTTTCAAAAATTCATGGAAGATGCATTTTTCAATTAAAGAATGTATTTTTAAATCATGCAAGAACTATTCAAAATCAAAGTTTTTTATAAATACTAGACATCATGAAAAGGCTATACAAAATTTTCAGAATTTATAAGCAAGTATTTGAATTTATATGAAAATCACAAAATCGCCCACTAATCAAACATAACAAAATTAACAAAAACACTTTCTTAAAAAGAAAAGGGCCATCTGACCTAATCTGCCCCAGCACTATGCGCGGCCTGGTCCAATAGTGGCAGGCCGCCTCGCAGGAATAGTGACGTAGCCAGGCCCGCACTCAAAATTTTCTTGGTAACCTTGCAATTAAACCCCCGCAATATTATAAAATTACCAAACTACCCTTACGACTATTTGACACTATTTAAGTGAGTCATGGACTTTGCATAAAGGCCCCTATGTACTTTCTTCTATTTATGTTTTCTCGAGTCCCCGCCACTCCCTGAACAGCACCGGCCACGACGGCGCGGGGACGGCGGAAGGGGCTCACCTGAAAGCGTTCCCTACCCACGGCAAGAACAAAGAACGCAAGGCGGACACCCGGGCGACTCTAATCCCCCAACTAACCGAATCTAAACGGCTCTCCGCCCACTCGCCACGGCGCGGCGGACGGCTATGGGGAGCTCGCCGGGCGTGGCTCTGGCTGCCCGGCCAGTCACGGCAGCGAGAACCTACAAACCGAGGACATGGATGTGACTAGTAGCTCACCTAGACGCGTCGGTGCTCGGGCCGTTTGAGCCGAATGGGGTGGAGCAAGGTGGACGGCGATTGGGCGACGATGAAGCCGGCCGGCCAAGAAGTGGCGTTCCGCCGTTTAGCATCGTCATGGAAACGAGCAAGTCGCCCATGATCAAGACGCCAAGGCGATGCAAAATACGCCATATGGTTTGCCAAGTGGCTCACCGTGACAACCGGTCGACGGCAGCGGATTACGGGGGCGTGTCTGGTTCAGCCGCCGTGAAGAAGCCGGGCGCTACGGCCGACCCGGCTGCGGATGCAAGGCACGAGATGGCTCTACGGTGCGCATGGATGTTAAGCGAACGCGATGACAGCTCAATTTGGCCCGAGGCAAGGTGGTGGCGGCGAATCGCGACGGCCCGGCGGCGTGCCTCTAGCCAAGCCGCCGGGCATCGACGAAGAAAGAAAGAGAGAGCGAGCGATTGAGAGAGAGAAAGAGGGACGGCCGGGAGCTTCTTGACATGCCCGGATGGCCAACCACGCGGCCGTGCTCGCTTAAGGCTGAGGCGGCCACGGCGAACGACGGCGGCGACAAGACAAGGGCGCACCCATGCCGAGCAATCGTAGCACTTTTCCCAAACTTGCCGAATTTGATCAAATTCTCCCAAAATTTGAACCAACTTGAAAAACTCCAAAAGTGACTTAGCCTAATTTTTCAAGATCTACAATTTTCACAATTGGAAGATTTTAAAATTCGACCTCTAAATATGACTTTTGAAATGGGGTCAAAAAGGGACAATTTTGAATTCAAAATTACTTCAAAATTTATTCAAAAACTTCAAAAAAACTTTGTACACCTCTTTTGTACATCAAAACAAGATCTACAACTTGGCTTTTGGAAATTTTTGCAAAATTTGCCTAGATTTTGAAATAACGAAAAGGGGATAAAAGAAGGAATAGAAAATAGGGTTTTCGGTTCAATTCAAACTTGAATTTGATTCAAATTTCAGATTCCCAACCTATACTATCAAACCATCATCCAACAACACAACCAACTATAACTAAACCTATTTTTGTCTAAACCATGGCTTAACCGGTAAGTAACACCCGGGTGTTACACCCGCCGTCAACCGACCGACCGAACCCATGAGGGTTGACCGGATGCTTCCGACCGCGTCCGATCGGTTAAACATAAAGGTCTGCAAATCGATCGAGGCGCGACTGGACCGGGACGCTGGACCGGACACGCCCGGTGAGTCCGGTCACACTCGAAAAAAGCCCTTTCGATCCTCCTCGAGAATATGGCTAAGTCCGAATTTTGCAAAGAGTTAGACCACGCCATTTTTGGGTGTCAACACATTTCTAAGATTTTGAACATTACTGTTGAGGAAGGTTTGTTAGATATAGGAAAGCTATGGCTTAGCAAAAGAAATTTGTTGGGGAAGCCTCAATCTCTCCGGTCGGCCCCACGTACAACTAACCGACTCCGCCAAAAATGCCCTCTATTGTATGACCAGAGAACATATTCCTACTTCTATACCGACTGTCCCAACTTCCGAAGGCGGGGATACAAAGAATGTGATCTGTTGAACTGATTATCGACAGTTGATGCACCTAGGAGACCGACTACTGTTGAAATAATAACATATTGCACTATATATAGAGAGAGCGTAGAAGAAAAAAGGTTTGGAAAAAAGGAAAACACGTATATTTAGCGGGTTTGAGGTACAGTGGTGACCCGTTATGGAACAAGTAATGGGCTATGGGGAACCGTGTTGAACCCGTAAGGAACCAAAAATGCCCTCTCTTTATTTAACCGGATAACATATTCCTACTTCTATACCGACTGTCCCAACTTCCGAAGGCAGGGATACCGAGAATGTGATCTGTTGAACTGAATCATCAAGCAGTTGATGCACCTAGGAGACCGACTACTGTAGAAATAATAACATATCACGTATATATAGAGAGAGAGAGAGAGCAAGTGTAGAAGAAAAAGAGGTTTGGAAAAAAGGAAAAACATGTATATTTAGCGGGTTTGAGGTACAGTGGCAACCCGTTAAGGAACATAACCGGTTTTGAAGCAAACAGTAACTAACAAACCCATTAAGAAACAGTAACGGGTCTAACAGGTCTTTAGGAACAGTGATGAACCCGTTATTGTACAGTGGAACAGTGAATTGGGTGGTGAAGTAGACCCGGTACTGGTAGTGGTTACTATTCATACGCCACCAAATATATAAAGGTCTTTATAGATACTACTAAAAGTTTAAACCAAAAGAGGACCTCAAGGTCAGTTTGATGTAAAGATGACTACTCCTATAGACAAAGAAGACTATAGAATACGAGGGGGATGAAGGCATTGTCCAACTGTGCAGCGTATGCCTTCAACAATGCACTCAAGGGTACGCGTCTGAACATCGCATAACCAAAGTGAGCAAGCTGAAAGGGAAGAGCTTGGATGATGCAAGTTACTGATAAGTGGGATCTGTTCTTATTCCAAAATGCATTTGCTCGTGGAGAAGAAACGCTAGCAGTGGAAGCCCTGACAAAGTTGGTGGGAGGAGATGATTCTCAGAGTCAGGTGCAGAGAAGAGCTTGGATGAAGGTGGAAAACGTGGAGATAGCTTGATATTCTGTTAAACATGTAATAAGTCTTGTTATGTGATCTGAGAACTTAGACCAGGGTCTGGAGGAAACCTGTGCTTTGTGTGTGGTGATGCAGGGTGTATCCCACCCATGAACTCTAACTGAACAAATTTGTTTGTCTTTAGCAATAAAGACAGGGGTCATTGGCCCTAATTTTTTTTTTAAAAATAATAATTTTACAGCACAAAAATCTTATTCGGCCACCTATATATATAATTAACAAGTGACATTAACAATTAACTACTCTCTTCATTCCCCTAGAGGCCGAGGAGCTGGGTGTTCTCCCAGAGCGTATTGGCGGAGCGGCGGAGCCCCCAATTCCTGATCTCCTCATCGGTGAGCTCCATATCGGCGGGCGCCAAGCAGACCCGGCACGGCCGAGGCTGGTTGGGAGGCTGAGGAACACCTCGTGGCCGCCGGGAATGCCGTGAAAGCCCGCAACGAGCAGGGACACCGGGTGGATGCATCGCTGGTCACGGAGGAGCGACGACACGAGCTTGGCCACCGAGTAGCCGATGGCCCGCGGCGTGTGTACCCCCTTTAGCCCGATGATCTCATAGGCGCCGCCGACGATGGCGCGGCGGATGCCCTCCAGCACCTCGTCGCCCGGTTGTTGTGGCTCTCCCCGCAAATGCTTGAGGACCGGCATCTCGACACACGCCACCGTCGACCACACCGCCACCGAAGCCGTTGCCGTGTTCGCCCACCATGTACATGTTCACGCCCAGGTGCTCGGGCGAAGGAACCAGGTTTTTTGAAACATAACCGGGGAGAGTTTCCCCACCTTTTCATTTCAAAACCCCTACACCAAGATCAAGCTTGGGTCGGGAAAAAGAGTTACAGGAGTTTAATGAATACAAGAACGAATATGGTTACACCAGGCATCAAGGCCGCTTACATGAATGGGATGAAGGCGCTTACGCCAAATGGCTAGATCATCATGCACTCTAAGCAACACCTGGCGGTGACAAAAATTTTTCGTGGCGAAAAACATGACCATTATGAGCGTCCCCAAACTCTCCAAAGGATAGTAAGAAACACGAAGGGCCATATGGTGGATGACAGTCCCCGGGCGGCGTAGGCGCTGTCCAGATGTCGCCGGTTGGCCTGTGCATCACCGCTGCCATGCCGATCCTGGTCCAGACGAGAGTGCTTTGGGCACATTCAAGAAGACGTGCTCCCTGTTTTTCTGGTTGCATGGAGCAACGTTCACCTATTTCCCCCGACGACGTGTTTAGCACAGAGATTGACCCTCGTACTTAACCGGTTCTTGAAGAATAGCCAGGCAAAAATTTTACTTTGTTCGACGCGTCCCCGGATCTTGCTCCCATGGGTATCATGGTCATCCCCAGCTTGATCGAGCGCTGCATATGCATCTCCAGTCTTGTACGGTCGGCCGGTGAGTGTCCATCATTTAACTGAACTTCCTGCAAAACAGCAAATCAGGCTGTCTAGCTGTTGGCTAGCAGCACTTGTTAGGCGAGGGCGTAAACGCAAATCAAAGTCATTAAGAAAAACTTGCTGCACCGATATTTTAGGTTGGGTTGTGTGAGAGAACCGAGCGGAGTGAGTTTCAAAGAGAGACCCATCAGGGGGCAGTGATCATACCAGAAAAAGAGGTGGCCGCCCCATTGTTTGTTTGAACAAGAGTGATAGAACGGTAGGTTTTAAGCTCATCACTGATAATTCGCCATAGAAAACTAGGATTAGCAGTGTTGGGTGTATCAAAAGTTAATGCCGAATGCATTACCCATTCTTTCCAACATGGCTGGTCATTGGAGAAGAGTTTATCAATGAATTTCATTAGCAAGCAACGATTTTGAAGCTCTAAGTCTTTGACAGCTAGCCCTCCTTTGTCTTTTGTTGCCTTTACATCTTCCCATGCGACTAGGCATTTTGATCCATGGCAGGTGTCTTCACCAGTCCAAAAGAAGGCCCTCATTCTCCTATCAATAGCTTTGATGGTGGTTTTGGGGATGCCAAGAGCCGACATGAAGTGCAGAGGGGTGGCGTACCGAAGTGCAGAGGGTGAGTCTACCCGCTCTGTTAAGAAGAGAGGCCTTCCATCCAGCTAAATATTTATCACAAGTGGAGATAAGTGGCTGGCAATCAGACACGGAGACTTTGTGTGGAGACAGTGGTAATCCAAGATAGGTTTGTGGGAAAGTGGCAGTGGTGGTTCCAAAATCAGAAGACAGCCTAGCTGCTTCCTCATCACTGACTGCTATGGGAAGGAAAGTGGTTTTATGATAATTTATGGCTAAGCCTGTTGCTTGCTCAAAGAGTTATGTTTTTCATGGCAGCGATGGCCTCAGGTGAACTCCTCAGGAAGATGAGTGTATCGTCTGCATACTGAAGCACGGGGCAGGGGGCATCAGGGAGTACAGGATGGCGTATATTCACGGCTAAAGGATGTTTGTGTAGTAGACGCTGAAGGACATCGGCTACTATGATGAACAGGTAAGGAGACAAAGGATCACCTTGTCGGAGCCCCTCTTGCAGTTGATCCATCTCCCTGGATTGCCATTGAGGAGGACTGCAGTTTTGCCCGTTGACAGCAAGTTCCTGAACCGATGACAAATCCAGGTTGAATTGGTTGCCTGAACCGATGACGCAGCTCAAGGGAACCCTGATAGCTAGCTTCCAGGCCACGTAGGTACGGTGAGCACGTCTACGGACGATCAGCAGGATGGCGTCGGGTGAGTGCTCCGCTAGCGCCGGCACAATCTTGCGGAACAGCGTCACGTTCCGCTGGAGGAGGCTCAGCCGCGCCTCCCCGCGATCTGCCTCGCGCTGGCGGTGACGATCTTAACGAACCCAGCGCGATGTGGCCATAGGAGCCGGCGACGACGGAGACGGACTCGTTGAGCGCGGCCAGTGCGCGGGCGAGGCCAAAGTCGGCGATGCGGGCTTCCATGTCGGCGTCGAGGAGGATGTTGTTAGACTTATGTCGCGGGTGGCAGTCGTGGTGGAGGCACGCCAGCCCCGGCGCCACCCGGCGGCGACGTCGTAGAGGGACACCCAGTCCAGCAGCGCTGCGCGCTTCCCCGGCGGGGCGTGCAGCGCCTCCCATAGGCTGCCGTTGGGCATGAACTCGTACAGAATTATGGCGTCCGCGTCGTTGTGCACGTACCCCAACAGCTGCACGATGTTCCGGTGCCGGAGCCGATCGACCCAGAAGCACAAACTCCTTCAGCACGTCCGCGGTCACCTCGGACGCCGCGGCGTCGCCGTCAACCGGCGCCGTCCGCCATAGCTTCTCCACACGGCGCGCGCGTGCGGGAGCTCCGTCTTGTACACCACCCCGGTCGCGCCCATGCCCACCACGTTCGCCTCCTTCACGCACGTCGACGCTCGTGAACCCGAGCCACGGCCACGCGCCCGACTACGCCGCGCCGAGGCTTTCGTGGTCGCAGCAACTCCCGCGTACCAGCGCCGGTACGCTTACCGCCCGCCAACCAGCGCCGTGAAGGCGTGAACGCGGCGACGACGACGAGCATCGCCGCGAGCCAGCCCAGCGCGATGCCCTTCAGGCGCGCGATGCCGCGGGGCCGCGCCTTCGTCGCGGCTCCCGAAGCATGGCGGAGCACGCCGCCGCATATATAGCCCGGCGTTGCCCGCCAGCTCGTTGGGGGTTGATGGAACGCAGGACGCCGTTTCCGGTCACGGGGCCCGTGAGGTTGTTGTACGAGAGGTTGAGCGTCTCGAGCTCCTGTGAGCTCCCGAAATTCTCCAGTATGCCGCCGGTCAAGAAGTTGCTCGACAGATCAAGGATGGCCATCGCCGGCATCATTGCGAGCGACTTGGGTATCTGGCCGGTGAGCCGATTGTGCCCGAGGTTCAGTTCAGCTTGACCGGGACATGTCGTTGCCTGCGAGCTCGAGCCGCTGCAGCGACGGCAGCTTCCCGAATCCCATTGGGGATCGTGCCGGTGAGCCGGTTGCTCTGCATGCGCACGCGCACCAGAGATCCCGCCGGTGAAGCCGTTGTTGAACATGATCAGCTCGCGAGCGCCTTGCGCCTTGACGTTGCAGATCCCAGCCGGCACAGGCCCGGTGAAGGAGTTGGACGACACGTCCACTCACTGCAGCGGCGATCTCTTGCCGAGCGACGCGGGAAGCTGCCCCGTCAGGGATTTGTTCCGCAACTCGAGCACCTCCAGGCTCGGCATGTCCTCGAGGTGGTTGCACATGAGGTTGAGCAGCCGGAGGTGCGCGACCTCGTCGGGGATCGGGCCCGTGAGGGGAGTTGTCGGACAGGTCGAGGAAGACGAGCATCGAGATGTTGCCGAGCTCCGGCGGTATCTTGCCTTGGAGGTTGCTCTGGTACAGGTAAAGCGCGGTGAGCGCCGGAAGCTTGCCGAGCTCCGCCGGGGTGGACCTGTCGAGGTTGCCGACGGCGAGGTCGAGGTACTAGAGGTTGGCGAGGCCGTTGAGCTTCGGCGGGATGTTTCCCTCCAGCGCATTGTAGAATCGAGCTCCGGGATCTTGCCGGTGATGCTGTTGCCGGACAGGCCCGAGAACCTGAGCTTGGTGAGGCTCGGGTAAGCCGCCAGGAAGGATGTCACCGCTGCGCTGAAGTCGACGGTCTCGAGGGATGTGGCATTGGCGAGATCGATAGGGAGAGCGCCGACGATGTTGCTGCCAGAGGCATTGACGGTGGCGAGGTCAGCCCAGGCGCCGAGGCCGGCCTGGAACGCGCCCCGAAGGAGTTGTGGCCCACGTCAAACACCTGGAGGTTGGACAGCGGCTTGGGCAGCGTGGTGTCCAACGCGTTGGAGGAGAGATTGAGGGTGGCGAGCGCCGGCAACCGGAGCACGCGCGTCGTCCGTGACCTTGCCGCCCAGGTTCTTGCCAGAGATGTCGAGCGCGTCGACGAGGCCGGCGGCGTTGCACCGGACCGGACGCCCCGTCCATCCAGGAATCGTCCATCTGCAATGTCTTGGCGCAATCGGTCCAGTCGGCAAGCGCGCCCAACAAGTAAACGAAACCGGCCTTGAGCGCTGACCACTCGTCGCCAAATGTGGGCGACGACGATGGCACCTGATGATGTACCCGGTGCACGTCCGAGGGCGACGACGATGGCACCTGATGATGTACCCGGTGCACGTCCGAGGCGACGACAGGGTTGAGCCGATTCAGGGGCACGAGCTGCTCCGGGACGTCGGCGTGCCCAACAACCTGCCGGATTACTTGACAATGTAGCAGCCGGAGATGCACAGATTATAAGATTACATCACAGAGTGTATGCCACATTTCCAGTGGCATCCAAATATGCATCAATGCATGCCTATTGACTGCATAGGATTTTGTTTATTGAAGAATGCACTTGGGGTGTGTTTAGAGCACCAACGTTTGCACAGTTCCAAATCGAAAAAGGCATTATAGCATGTTTCGTTTGTTTGTGATAAATATTATCCTATCATGGAGTAATTAGGCTCAAAAGAATCGTCTCGCAAAGTACATCCGAACTGTACAATTTGTTTTTTTTATCTACATTTCATAATCCGGGTATGTGTTTTTAGGTGCATTTAATGCTTCGATGTGATGAGAATTTTGAAATTTTGGAGGAAAGTTGGTGCTCTAAACGCACCTTGGCCCTCTTTGGGCACCGCCCCTTCAGCGACACACCCAGTGATTTGGGATTCGACCGAGATGATCTGAATTTCAGAGAATTCCGTCCAGTTTGGTTTGGTCCAAAACAAATTTTATGTGCCAAATCCTAAATTTTTTTTTTGAGGCAATCACCTGAATTTTGTCCATTGATTCGGGCAAGCCGGTGATGGACGGTGTAAAGACACCGGGAGTTTTACAGGTACAAGGGCAGTGGCCTGAATAATAGCATCGAAAAATAGAAGGATGTGAGCTAGTGAAATGTAAACAAATTACACCAAGAGTTTAAGACACTCGCAAGCCGACGGGGAAGCGATGGCTCCAAATTGAGTTCAAAATTGGACCGAAATTTCCTAAAAATTCATCAATTTCAGGTGGGACTTTTTTTTTTTTTTTTTTTTTTTGCAAAATGAATCCCAAAACCTCACACACGGACACGCCCCCGCTAATCCCCGCCCCGTCCTGCTCGCTCTCTCCCCAGGCCGCCATTATTCGTCCATTTCCCTTTGCTAGCTCTGGGACGGCCATCGCCGCGTTCCCCACTAGCGCTCGCTCCCACCTTCCGTAACCCGGCGGGCAACCCGGCGGTCCGCCTCCGCCTCCGCCTGCTCCTCCTCCTCCTCCTCCTCCTCCCGCAACTTCAAAGCCAATCTTCTAAACCCCAACCCAAAACCCCAACCATGTCTGGAAATAAGAAGGGGAAGGAGAAGGTGCCCGAGGGCGGGAAAGCACCGGCGGGCGAGGGCAAAGCGCAAGCGCCGGCGAGCAAAGTTGCTAAGGTTCGTTCGATTTTTATCCAAAAAAAAAAAAAAATCCTGCTTTCCATTTTTTTCTTAAGAAATTCTCACTTTTTTTTATACAGGCCTCGATGGATTACCCTCTGATTGTTCTTGTTGTTATGGAGAACCTCAAGAACTCGTACATGAAGATGATGCGAGGTATCAGGTGTGAGCTGAGAGGTTGTCTTCGTAGAGAGTCCACACAGAGGAGGCTAGTTGATGGGAGAATGATGAAGGTTATCAGGACGGTGAAAGGCAAGCTGTGCACGCCTGAGGGAGGAGGTGGATTTCTCGTACAAGTGAGACCCTGGATGAATTCCTTGCCAAATGAGTGGGTGACCCTGCAGTTTAGATGGCATGATCTCTACTTTGAGGCATTCAACAGTCGAGGTTAGAAAATTGCCTCTTTTTATGACAGCACCTTTGTTTTTCTTACCATAGCTTATTCTCCCTGCATCCTATTGTTTGGATAATAAAAGCAATTGAATATTATTATGTTTTTCATGAGTTAGTGTAGGGTAATATGGATATCTTGTTCATTTATTGTGTAGTCTTGACTGGGTGTGCTGGTGGCTAGAGCTTTAATACATATCTTGCTAGAACTCAGTATGGATAATGGATGAATGTCATCTTAAAGGGCTGAATTTGTTTCTTTTGTTCTAGCCGCTGTGGCTGAATCCTGCTGTGTTAGTCGAAGAGTGTTTTGGAAAGAAACTGTCTATATTGGATTGCTTCAAAAACAATTTGTAAAACTCAATACTATTGCTTCTGTGAGTGGACACTACTATGTTTTCAGTTGTGGCTGGGAGGACTATGTTTTCGAAAAAAAACGGCTGACTCTGTTAGTCAATGAGTCTTTTGGAAAAAAAAAAAGAGTGTTTAGAAAAAAGATTGAATTATCTCTACGATGATTTGGAAAACTGCTAAGATTTGGATAAAAATCATTTGATCATCTCCGTCATGTCTTGAAACTTTTATATCTCTTATTAATTTTGCTGCAGCAGCTGCAACTGCAGCCAGTGCAGCCAAGTGGATGCAAACTTGTAAAGTGTTTCTCTTTAAAAAATCTGAAAGTTAATTGTTTTTTTTTTTTTTTTAAAAAAAATGAGAGCTTCCAGTATTTAGAACTTAAGTATCATTTCATAGATTTCAGTTGCTTGCAAGCATTCTTGTTTTGACAAGTTGCTTGCGAACATTTTTCTGCCTGCAACAAAGGGCCAATTATACCAGTTTCTTGCAAATATTGCACTTGTAGATAAGAATTTGGATACAAATTGACTCTACCCGTCCACTCTAGTTAATTTACCTTAAATATTTTTGCCCCAATAAGCAGCCCTAGCTGATGTGAACATTCATGTATTGTTGCCAAAAGAAACAATTACATAAAAAACATCTATTGTTCTCGACTGACTTGTTTAGTTTGTATCTTTGTCAGTGTGACTAACTGCAAGTATTTTTTTGTTTTATTTTCAGAGACGTGGTTTCGGGTTTTCTGATGCCGAGCTACCACTACCTCCTGCATCCCAAGTTCCTTACTCATCAATCCATACGTTTGATTTGATTCTTCGATGGTCCTAAATCTATCGGGTCATACAGTATAAAAAAATTGGTCCAGGAGCATTCAAAAACATGTACACGAATATGCTAAAAGCAGGGGCATTGATTAAGGAAGGTCGGGTCGCAAAGCTGAGAAAAGGAACATTATCACTTCCTGCTGTGGGAATCTCAGAGGCCATGCGTTTCTGGGCCCTCGAGATCTGGGTGATTAAGCAGCTTGCTTTACCCTTTGCTCACTGCTCATGGTTGGTGGAACAGGAGGTGCCAAAAAATTCACTGATCAATTTCAGCATTGGAAAAATGAGTCGCTGAAGGTGTTTAAAATCTGAGGCTACAGAAGAAGTTACCTACAATCTGCGGGTCTTGTTGTTCTGCCGCAACCGCGGTATGAAACATGATGAGGAGGCAAGCTCTTCTACTGGAAGTAAATCCGTAAGTTCCTGAGTTTGATATATTGGCAACTTAGCCATTTCTGCCATGGATGCTGTAATTTGATATTATGGTTTATGGTGTCATTTGCCTGTGATGTTGTGCATTCTCCCATTTTTGTCTAATTGTCCTGTCTCTTCCTTTCTGCAGTCACATCACCACCAGCAGCGCCTATGGTCAAGCAAGAAACAGCAGCAGCGCCAACCGCTGCCACGGACTTGGCAAGCGAAGACTGTTCCTGCGATGCCACCCCAGCCTGCCCAAGCTGCTCAAATTCCTCTAGCTCCACCAAGGCCAGTCCATGTACTACCTCCTGGTGCTGTGCCTCCAGTCCAATCACCAGTGACGCCATCACAGTCCGCCCAAGCTAATCAAGCTCCTCCAGCTCCACCAAGGCCCGTAGTTCAAGTACCTTTGTGCAGTGCCACCAGCACCAGCACCTGAAGGACCTGCCACCAACGGCCCTCAGGGCGTCCGCAACGGCAGCTGTGAACTCGCTAGCGATTTGGAGGTGAAAACTAATATAAAAAAGAGAATACAGTATCAGCGGAGAGAGAGAGATTGTGTCCAGTGACCAAAATTTCTGGGAAGGAGCCTATCTATTCAACTGTCGCTAGCGAGATCAAATTTCCGGCCCTCAGGACACGTCGCTAGCAAATCACACCGTTGCGGGCGCCCTCAGGACACCGAAGCCATGCAGGTTGACCCACCCCATGCATCACTGAGTGCACTTCCGCCAGTACCATATGAGACGCTCATCGAGGAGCCGGTCCAATCGACACCAGGCCAGCTCAGGAGGCACTTGGCCGGGGGACTTTCAAAGTAGTTGGATTCTTGATACATGGGAAAATTCTGAACCTGCAGGAAGAGTGATAACTGATAAGTCTTCATCAAGAGCTCTATGTTTAGTTTCTCATGCTTAGATTTTTATCTTCGAGAAAACTCAGGTTCCTGCTGGGTAGTTTGCCTGAGACTTTTCTTCTGCACTGGTTTTAAGTGGCTATCTTTCTGTGAACGCTTTAAAGTTTGCTCAAACTCTATTGTAATAAACTGAAATCCCCAGGTGACTTGCATTTTCCGTGTCCTTGCTTCTTTCCGTGTCTGAAGCTGTTACTAGAGTTTGAATGGTCAGCAATGTTTGGATCTAGAGGTGCTGGTGACAATGCAGTGTCAGTTCTTGTGCCCTTCCCTGAACACACCGTAATTTATCAACTATATCATACCTGTTAGAGATACCGTCTTGAGAGATGTTAATATAATAATAGGTCCTATTCCTGAAGGGGGACAGAAATCGCCCCTTCCAGCATACCTCAGAATGTTGGTGGAAATGTTGACGACGGAGCAGTCCCAGGCCTTTCTGAAAGGCCTAGTGGTAACACTAGTGTTAATAAGGTATGGAATAATATATCATCATACTTCAGCAAACAGCATTTAGGACTCCAAGGTATAGACGATATCGACATAACAGCATTTAGGACTCCAAGGTATAGACGATATCGACATGCTGCAAAACCGTGATGACGAGGTGCTGAAACGACTACAGCATGGTGAGGACCCAAAGGCCACAGAGAGCCGATAAACAGGCACAATCAAGTTCTTGTGTAGAACAGCAGAGAGACAGGCGCAAGAAGCGGAAGGTTCCAGACAGCCAGCAGATCATGGAAACCTATTTGAATTTCAGAATGAATGCTGCTGATCAGTTCAAGATTTCAAGCTGTATCAAGGCTCTGCACGAAAATGTAACAGATGCTTGTTTCTTGACAGCAGAAATTTGGGATTGTTCTCCCATTTTACTCAAGAAAAGACCAAGGGTGTCACAAACCGTTCTCCCGGTCAACGCGAGGGGGGATGACGGAGGCGTGACATAGCGTAGGACGGTGGCGGCGTGAGGAAGCGCCCACAAGACGCCGCCCGAGGTGGCGGCGGCTGGGAGCTGAGAGCTGAGGATATTAACCCTAATTTGTTCTTAATTGATGGAACCAAAACGGTTGCTCCCATATTTATACGAGGGGTTTACAATTGCTAACGGGCCAAATTCATTAGTCTTTTCAAACTTACTTTAATTTAACTAAATAAATTTACTAATAAAAGCTATATAATAATTAAATATTCAGCATGTTACGCTTATCTCGGGCGAATCGTTGATCGAATGTGACATCTCTCCCCGCCTGGAGATTCAACTCGTCCTCGAAATGGAAATCTAGATAGATTTTGTTGAATAATTCTGCATCTTTCCATGAAGCATCTGCAGCTGTCCTGTCATTCCATTTGATAAGGACCTGAAGCTGACCATGTCTGACTCGATTTAAGCATAACCTCGGGTTCGGGGGACCGATGTACTTTCGTGTATGCGTGGCAATTCGGTATGTCAGAAGGTATCTCTCCTCGATGTGGATTAAGCATACTAACATGAAAAGCATTGTGTATAACATGAAAAGCCGGTAGGTTCAACTCATATGTAACTGGAGTAATAATTTTATTAATCTTTGAAGGGTCCGAAATATTTGGGAGAGAGCTTGCCTTTTGTATAATGGTGATATGGTTGCCACAAACCGTGATAATAATTTGAGCCAGATATAATCACCCACTTTGAATTGTCGTTCCGTATGTTTAGCATCAAAATATTTACGGTAGTAATCTTGTGCCAATTGTAGACGATCCTTTGTCTGATCTAGGAAAGCATCACGCTAAGATAACATAGCATCCACAGAAGTTAGTGTTGTCTCACCCGGATTGTAACCCCTGATTGTAGGTGGATTGCACCCATAGCCAGGTTGAATGGTGATGTTTTGGTGGATGAATGGTAGGTGGATGAATGGTATGAAGTGTTATAGCAATATTCTGCCCATGGTAGCCATCTTACCCAGTCTTTTGGTTTGTCACCAGTCAAGCAACGTAGATACATTGTGATGATTTTGTTTACTACCTCTACTTGTCCATCCGCTTGAGGGTGATAAGCAGATGTAGGTGTAAGAATGATATTTGATAGTCTGAAGAGCTCTTGCCAAAATCGACTTGTGAAAACCACATCTCATCACTAACAATCGATCTCGGTAGACCATGTAATCTCACGATTTAGAAGAACTTTTGAGCCACTGAAGTTGTTGTGTATGGGTGGGAGAGAGGGTATAAAGTGAGCATATGGTGACGGTAGTTATCGTCAACTTTTTACCATCAATTTCTGCATTAAATGATACAAAAAGGTTTACAAACATTAGATGTAGGATTTGATTCTAATAAGTTCCACGAGTTTGGTGATTTCATTTCTCTTGTAGGTTTTCCTAGGTTTTCACTAAATAAAAGTGTAACACCTGTGTTTTTGCATCATTTTAAAGTCAATAAAAATTTGAACTTTTCAAATTACAACTAAAACTTGATTTATTTTTTACGCTAAGCTAAACCGAAACCCTCTGTTTTGAAAACCCTGCATTTAGACTCCCCACCATTCGAAAAATACGAAATCTTGTTTGTTGTTTGTGAGCTTTATGGTGGCCAAGGATGCAAGGTAAGTCCTAGATTTAAATTATGGAAATATATTGCATGAGAATTGAATTACGAGCCCGTCAGACGCCACGAGCTCCTCGAGCATGGCCTTGGTCACCCTCACCGGCGCCATGACCCCATGACTCTGGCTTCTCTCCCGACGACGACGCCGACGAAACTTCAACGACTCCCCCTCTCTCCGGCGAATGGAAGCAACCGGTGGCGGGTTAGATCCGAAGCGCGAGGGCGGAGGTGGAACCCGGGGAAGATGGAAGATTAGGAAACCGGCTCGACCATCCGCCCTCTCCTATTTATAGGAAGAGCTCGGGGCAGATCCGCCGAGGCGACGGGCCGGTGAGACCCACCACGCACTAACGGCCCCTCCCGAGAAACCTCCACGCGTCCTCCCACATGGCAAAGCAACGGGCGAACCCGTAAAACAACAACGGTTACTTCTGGCGAAGGTAACGGTAACTTTCCCAACGGCTATTTTTCCCCAACGGCTCTTTTTACCGTAGGTGAAAATTAGCCGAGCTCATCGCCAACGGTCGTATTCCCAATGGCTACCTCGCGTCCGCGAGTCAAGATCGACTTCGAGCCCGTGGTTCAAAGCCGGCTCTCACGAAAGCACGAAGGTCACCATGAGACAGCCCGAGCAAGGAGCACGGCGGAGGAACTACATCGACACGGCCCACGCCCGAGCACCCCAGAGTGCGCTTGAGTCACCAACGACAACGAACGACCTTAGGTTGCCCTCCACGGTGAGGAGGCGACAAGCCCCGAGCTCCTCACGAGGTCTCGGGAACCGTAGAGGTCGAGTCACTGGAATATGGGGTCGGTCCACGAGCCGACTAGACGAACGAGCTCATTTGCAAAAAGTGAGCTCGGGCCTCACTCAAGTCATCCGCTACAAAGCTCGTCGAGCACTTGGCCCCGGCCCTCGAGGTAAAGCCGAGCTCGAGCTCACCCTCCCCGCGTAACGTACAAAAGCGTGGGGAGCGGAAGACGAGACACAAATCACAAAAAGCGAGCCTCCGCGAAGACTCTTAGTCCTCACGGGCCTGGGGGTGTTACCCAAGTGCGCTCGCGCGCACCCGCCGAAATCTGGTCCCTCGTTCCGATGTGGGCGAAATCACTCATCGCGTGTAGAGGAACCACTCCCCCCACGCGCTCGGGGGCTACCGTGGGGCCTTGATAATTGAGTTGTGATTAGTTAGGCCGAATTCACGTCAAAAACCTATCACCGGATAAACCAAATTCGAGAACAAACAATCAGGGCCGACCTCGCCCACCTCGCTCGAACCCGAACTCGACCGGCGGGAGCCTCTCCGCCTCGAACGAGCTCCCGGGGCATGAGCTCGAGCTTCGACCCGACGCCCATTCTCCACCCTCGGACGAGCTCTCACACAAGTACACGGGGTAGCTTTGAGCTCGAGCTCGTCGGCGAGCTCCTTTCCATCTCGAGCGAGCTCCTAGCTAACACGTTTCTCGGCCGGCGACGGGCTCGGGACACGACGTTGAGCAACGAGGCCGCAACTACTTGTCGGGCGCCGCAACCTATGGCGAGATATCGTCGGAGGAATGAGATACCCGACGGCACGTCGCGGTATGGCTTGTCGACCACGCCACACCGCACCGGCGCTACGGACAAGCACTACAAGACAAGGATGATCTCGGCGATGGCGGCCGAGCTCCCGCCGAGCTCTCCCCGTCCACACATTTTCTGCGACATGAAGTATGTGCATTAATGGCACAGTGGTGCCGCCGCAGAGTCGACCGCGGACAATGGGCGTGCACGCTGATGGGCGGCGGGACGCATGGGCGACAACGGTGGCGCGGCGAGCTCATTGTTTCCTCCGCAACCAACCAACGAGCTCCGAGCTTGGCGGCCGACGCATGGCATATCGGGAATTTGGAGTCGCCCTTACACAACTCTCGACGACCGGGCGAAAGGGCTACCGAGTAGGGTGGCGGCACGAGCGCCGCAGCACGCGACAGCCCGCAGCGTCGACAAACCGGGGACTTCTTCCCCTCCACCCCTTCACCTTGTATCTCTTCTCCTCCTAATTCCCCCTCTCAATGGCCACCTGTACCCCCCGACGACTATAAAAAGGGGAGGCTTGGCTATCGAGGGAGGCAAGTTCTCCGACTTTCAAGCATCCTACCTTACAACACCTCAATCACCCACCGCTCATAGAGACTTGGGAGCTCATCTCTCTCGCCCGCTTGTATTCGTCCCGATCGAGCATTTGCACTCAGATAGTGCCACACACTGGACTAGGGTGCGTCGATTAGCCCCTCTCGAACCAGTATAAACACCGTTTCATTGTCCCTTGAGTTAGGCCATCGTTGCACACATTTATTCGGTCGACCGTGGTATACGACCACGACACGATGCATATGAACCAGTGGTTTGAGTGAATTTAAACCAGTTTTGACGATGCATACAAACCTTCCCGTGAGCTGACTGTTCCACAGGCTGACTTTTAATTTTTCAAAGTAGTTTGATTTTCAAATCTTATTGGGTGTTTAGATACAACAAATCTTGTAGTGCCTAAAACCTCTTTTTTGTAGATACCACTCACGACCTCCATTTTTCTAAACCACAGTTTTATGTCTTTGGCTTGTAAAACAAAACAATATAGTTTTCTCAAAAACTCTAGTCCAAAGAGGTAGTCTGTAGAGCCACTCACTGTAATCTTTCTCAACAACAAGCACATTCGATGTTATGTGCAGTCAGGGCTAAACATGTGGCGAACTTAAGCGAACTGTGTAGTCATGGTGAACACTCACTTGGGACCACAAATAGAATAGAAAATAAGACCTCACCAAACTGTAAAGATGAGTAGCCAATTTAATCGGATCTGTTGTCATTCCATCATTCTAACAAATTGCTGCAAGGTCTGTCCGATATGCCTTGATACCCTGACTTCAACATATACCCGGGCTTCAACAGTCTAACCAGTAAAAAGAACTCCAGAGAAGTGGCAACACCATGCCAAGCTCACATGTGAGGAGGCGACAAGCTCACCAACAGCTTGAGCCCATGAGGTTAGCAGGTAACAAATTACTTTGATTACGACCTACAGTCAGAAATAATAATCACTGTTTTGTGGTTGTCCTAAGTCAGCAATTTCAAGATTTTGTTTCATATTACTTTTTATATGTTGAGCTCAAATATATTTTGAAATGATGCAAGTAGACTTGTTCTGAAATTTAGTTTCGTATAAGTATACTCTTGTTATATTAAGTAACAGGAAGTATTAGTCAGAGCTGAATTCTGGAGACCATGCTGATAAAATGGATCAGACATTAGATTCATAGTTAGATAAATAGATATGAGGTGATATATACACAGAATACACAATGAACTAGAAGAGCAGGGGGTGCAAGAGAAGACATAATATAATACCAACTTGAAATATGATTTCATCCCTTGCCTTTTGCAGAATAATTAAATATACCAAGACTGAAGCAACCGTGAATTGTCATAATATGAAATGTCAACTAAGACCAGCTCCATTTTAGTAACATGGGCAAACAGGCCCACAGTAAAAGTAGATTAGACCAACAAAACAACACTCAGCATATCAAATCAAGTACAACCAACAGACAAAGAAAATAGATAATAAATCCAAAATAAAGAACGAGATTGCAAATACCTAAACTTAATGTCTAACATTAAATAAACAGTTACTGCTCAAGGCTCATACTTATAGATAAGGACATAACAGTCACCTTATCCACGTACACAACCAAACATTACTGAGGACCAGAAACTAGTCAATCCAACGCACATTCAGATTTTGTTCTTTGCAAAACCATCACTTCCAAATACATAAAATTTGCAGGTTGACAATATTATATGATGATGGCTAAATGTTACCAACTTAATGTCCTAGAGCAATACCCGAGTATTGCCAACACGGCCCCACATATTGGGACGTCCCCACGGTTCATGACACCCCTCCAAGAGATCCTCACCTGCAGCTCATAAGAATCTTGCTTGGCAATCTGTTCTTTAGTGCCAAGCCCTAGAGCGAGCTGAAAACATTTGCCCTGTTCATGTTCACAGTGCTCAAAAACACAGACTCGGAGTACCAGTTCTTCATCCTCTGGGACAGCTACTAAACCATGAACGACAGATCCACCACACCCAACGCCAGCCACTTTCTTGTTGTACACAACGATTTTGTTTTCTTCATTTCCAGTAGTCCAAGCAGTTACTTTGCTGATGAAATCAGATGGCCCCTTCAAGATACTGACTGTGAAAGATGCTTCCACGGCACATGTTACAGGCGTATACACGAATTCAACTGTACTCAGACAGCTAGGCAGAGATTTGGTCATTATTTTTCTCTCCGAATGACAGACGCCATTATGCCCAAGAATACCTTTGCTGAAATCTTCATCGACATCCCCTTCACCCTTGACCTTCAAATGGAACTCAAAATACATATGATCCATTACAGCAAGTGCTCGAGACGGGCCCATCAAAGTCAGTGTATCATCCTGCATAGGTATTTAAGGAAAAATAATGTAAAAATGTACTATGGCAGAAAAGAAATCAAGCTCGATGGTACCAAGCAAAAGTTTGGTAGATACCACACAAATAATCGAGTTATTAAAATAGCACTAGAAGATGCAACTTCATAAATTTACATTTTTTCATAAGTAACAAAAAGTAAGTATTGCTCCAGTTTCACGAATAAATTGCTAGCAACAAAGCATGTATATAGGTATGTTTAAAATGACCACCAATAGAAATATTTCACTTCCACTATAAAATGTGTCAAGATGATACAAGAGCGTTACATACAAACCGGATCAACAAAACGATGAAACAATTTAAGCAACAGGACCTTTTGAGGTAGAAAATACAATCGTCGTATCTTAAAAAATAGGAAATGACCACCAATAGAAATATTTCACTTCCGCTATAAAATGTGTCAAGATGATCCAAGAGCGTTACATACAAACCGGATCAACAAAACGATGAAACAATTTAAGCAACAGGACCTTTGAGGTAGAAAAGACAATCGTCGTATCTTAAAAATAGGGAAAGCTATTATGTGCTTCAAATCATTACTGCAACCGAAGAGCTAAATACAGCATGGATCAATAGCAGGCACTGTAGCTTGCCCCTAAGAGGTTTTGGGAATGAATCAGTTCATGATGCTGACAGCATGGTTTAATTGACGCCTGGCAGTAGGATTTTCCTGGCAAGGAGATGGCAACCACAGGATATTTAACCCTCTGGTTTCATGAGGGGTTAGCACTGCTCTTGTTACACGTGGACAAAATAAACTGTACATTTTAGTAGACCTTAAGGAACCAAACTGGCTACATTTTCATCACTTCATAATGTGCCAACCTTAGAAGAGGACACTAGACATACTATCTCAAAACAACAATAAAACAGCTCACAGCAGTATGGAAATGTTATTTAAGGTGGAATGTATACCATAGTGTGTGGATTGTAAAGGCAAGAATAATGACATTTTGATTTATATCCGTAAACAGAGGAATGAATGAAGTGGATACAAACCTTGGAGGTTATTACTTGGGGATCATCCCTGCCACGCTTGAACAAATAGACACATCTGTAGTCGTATTCATCCCCTTGCCAATACAGTACCAAATACGCTAATCGGATAATCCCTGTCAGACTCGGCAACCTTGATTGAAATGACATTGACAGAGTCAGCCAGCCACTGACGACGAGGGGAAGGGATCTTGTCAATCGGTTTCCATGGCATGCCCTTAGCTGCAAAATCAAGGCCAGTATGAAAATCAAACCAAGAATATGCATGATTTTATACAAGTACATCAACAAATTGCTAATTAAGGATGGTGTACTTGGGTATTGATGTGTGCACTTAGTGGAGGCGATCAAGCATGTTTGATACTAAATGAAAATGATGAGAAATTAAATCTACTCACACTCTTTATCCAGGTCAAAGAAGGCTATGTTGAAACCACAAAAGAAGCGGGTATTAACAGGCATCTCCAGCTTGTGGTTGTATTCAGTGACCTCTCGGCAGCGAACCATTTGAAGAATATTCACCACCTTTGCTCCCATGTGAGCCTAGGCTGCAGAAGACATGGATCTCGATCATCCTCAAGCCTATCCAGCTCCGCAACTATTTCCGCATCAGTCTTGTTGGCATCATCCAGCATAGCCAGCATAGCCTCTTTCTCCTTCATGGCAGCAGCCAGATTGGCCTCTTTCTTCTTCTTGGCTTCAGCCAGCTTGGCCTCTTTCCTCTTCTTCTTCTTCGCACCAGCCAGCTTGGCGTCTTGCATCTTCTTGGCAATGGCATCAGCCGCCAGCTTGGCCTCTTCCTTCTTCTTGGCATCAGCCAGCTTCGCCTCGTACTTCTTCTTGGCATCAGCCAGCTTGGCCATCTGATTGACCCTCCCTGTGCCCTGGCCTGCACCATCTCATCCTCCATAATCTTGAGGTCACCGAAATCACCTGTAAGACAAGGTTTTTGTTAAACGTGCTACTGTAACATGCTAAAGAGTGATGGGGTTGGGTTACTGATTCAAACAGATGGCCACAGTGGCATTCGGATGATTGATGATTGTTTAATGATAGTCGGTAGATAGTACACTCACTCGAGGCCCCGCTGCTAGAAAAGGAGGAATCGTAGTCTTCTCCAGATGTTTGCAGCTCGGGATGGTCGAATAGAAACGCCATCTTGGATTTTTGCGCTTGACGCATGGTAATATTACGCATTTGCTTCTTCCATTCGTTCTTCCCTTCGTCCTTCCTCCTTGAGGAGAAACTCCACCGTAGTTCTCCATAGCGCAAGCGTGCTGCCAGGGAGGGGCGGATCCAGTAAAAGGACAATTTTTCTTAGCAAAAACCAGGAGGCTTGTCGCTTTTTGGTTAGGGTTTCGGTGCCAGCTTGAAGGGAAGGGAAGGGAAGGGAAGGGAAGGGAAGGGGTGGGAGTACCTCGCGGGGCTCGTCGCCATCGAAGAGACCAAGTAAAGCCTCAGCACCTGACTCCGAGCGGCGGCGGCGGCGGCGGCGGCGACGGCGACGGTCGGTCGGAGAGCGAGAGGGGGCGAGAGAGGCAGGCAATAGAAGGGAAGGGACGGAAGGCAAGGGGAATAGCGACGGCGTCGCTGGAAAAATAAAGGAAACTACATGGGCCCTCTGTCCTTCTTCTGGGCCGCCACAATTTCTTTCTAAATTTGTATGGGCCTTGTGCCCTTCTTCTGTTTTTTTTTTCGAAATTTCTGTTTTCTTTCTTTCTTTATTTGTCTCCCTTTTAATTTATTATTATTATTATTATTATTTTAATTTGACTTTAGCTATATATATAAAAAATGCCCCCGTTCCACCGAAAAATCTAGCTAGGACGATGGATTTGATTGTATATAGAATAAAAATAAAAATTGTATCGGATCTAGTGAGAATTAAAGAGGACATGGACACGCACGCACCTGTCGACTCCATGGAGGATGGCGCCCGTTTCGTCGAATCGACACTAGACGCGAGCGAGATTGGTCCGAGATTTTTTCTTTTCCTTCGATTACGATGTCATGTATATATATATATATATCTGTCGGGAGGGCGCGCCTCGCCGAGTAACCGAACCGAGTCCAACTCTATCATGCATGCATCCTTTAGTTGGCCCAGCAACCTAACCTAGTCGGGCTGGACAATCATATTTTATTTCATGCCCTAGCTTTTACCTTTAGCAGGCGTCGCGCGACCTCCCTCAGCCTCACGGGCCAAGCATGAGCCGACGCGCACAGGCGCCCGGCCTCTAAGTACTCCGCCTTGTCCTCCGGACGCTGAACTCAACAGCTCCTCGCACGCCCGCCTCCATGAACGCTTAGCCTCCGGCACGCCGTGGTTGACCACCTTCGTCCATGCCGTGCCAGACCGGAACAACATGCATGCTTGTACGTGTAGCTAGCACAAAGAGGAACAGAACAACATGCATGCATGCATGCCATGAAGAAGCCCCCGTCCTGGCATGCCCGGCCGCCGACGTACGTCCCGGACCGCCTGTGCCCGTTGACGAGGGCTTGAAGTCGACGACGGGGATCCGGTGCCGGCGTCGGGAACGGCCGTTGTGCTCATCGATCGTCGTACGTCAGTGCACGGATCCGTGGAGTGGAGTGGTAAGCCGGAACTCCCGCCATGGATACTGCAGGGGACGATGATTAGTTAGAGACGATCGATTCTGGGGCAGGGCAATGCAAGACGTTTGTTGTGGCACCTCCGTGTACGTTCATTCACTGAGAAAACGATATTAACCCACAGAACTAATTGACATCCAACTCTACAACACATAGATATGATAACCAAAGTGTTATGATACACATTTATGAGAAAATAATTTGTTCCTTACAATGAAAAAAAAAAAAAAAAAAAAAAAAGTTTATCAAGGTTGTATTTTAAATTCAATACATAGTTATTAGAAAATTATGATATTATTTTTTTATATTATGGATACCATGGTGATCATAAATATCTTTTGAATTTTATAGAAATTTAAAAATAACTAGATATCTACCATTGCTTCTGTTAACGAGCCGGTTCGTTTGTGATTGTTGTAGCAACCAATCACAACATCAAAAGTGTAGCACATATACAAAATACGTTGTTGTAGAAGTTGCAACAAATGATCAAAGCGAACTTGTTAAACATTTGATTGTTATTTTCTCCCGCTGTAACGCACGAGCATATTTGCTAGTAATTCTAATAAGAATAAACCCTACCAGGTGAATTCTCTCTACATGCAAGGTGCTCACATCATTCCTCACTAAGCCAACGCACTAGATGTTCTATCTTTTCACGCAAAAATGTCCACATCATTACCCACTAAGTCCATGTCATCCCTTATTAATTACAAAATATTACATGTCATCTCTATCACGTGAAATAATTAAATCTTTAAGCTATCAACATACAAGTCATCTATATACATTATTTGTTTGATCACATATATTTCTCTGTAATGCAATCAATTATTTTATACCGATGTTTTGATCCAAGAAAATAACTTACAGTCAAATTCTTTTATATATGTATACATAGTATACAAAATACCATATTGTAATGCTACGTATATAAGAACAATATTTTTAAGAGAATGGGGTGGGATACACGTATGGGCCTTTTTCTGGGCCGATTTTCTTTTTCTTTTGAAATTCCTTGCCCTTCCTTCTTGTGGTTCACAATTTCTTTCGAAATTTCTTCATGTTTTTCTCTCTCCCTTATAATTTTTTATTTATCTTAATTTGGATGACATAAATTTCCTCCTAGAATTTATTTATTTATTTGGATTTGTATAGCAAAAGTATATTTTACTCCGTATATACTTTTACTATACAAATCCATCGTATAACAACAACAACAACAACACTCTACAGAGCCATGTCTGTCACCAAATACTAGAAGATCGGCTCCTCATTTTAGTCGGGCTTATTTTCTCTCACAAAACATTATCGAAACAACCGAAATCAACCTACTTATCAATCAGCCAAACAGATTAACATGTACAAAGGCATCTGTAATTAAGCTGCTTCTCTATTTCTCACATGTAAACAAGGCCCATCCAACTCTTTCCTTCTCTCTAAAACATAAAACCAACATTGATGCATTTCTATCGGTACGGGTCTAACGCACCTCGGTGGTTTAAGGCACGCCTGATCTGTCACATACAACGATCGAGATATGACCCTTCCTCCTTATTTCTACGCCAGATCTCCTGCATCTCTTTATATGTCTTCAATAAGCGACATAGGCGAGGATGGCCACCACAAAAGGACATCGCTGAGCAAATGGAAAATGTGGTGGGCTCAGGACCGGACATATGTGGGACTTATTGAAACAGGTAGCGGGAGGGGGGAGCAGTGAAGTGCAGTAGGTAGGGGTTTGTGTGGATGGCGCTGGTGCCTACATGCCACGACCATGAAAACTACATATTGTGTCGACCTAGAGTAGTAGTGTGTACCACAACCAGAATTTAGAACTTCTTCTAGCACTAGTACTGAAATGATTTTGCGAAAGACCGGCTTAATCTTTTCCGTGGCGGGCACTTTTTTGCCCGTCACGGAAAATACTTCGCCACATCCCCGTTTATTTTACGTGGCGGGCGTGCTTTTTACCCGTCACGGAAAATTGATTTTGCGTGGCGGGCTATTTTCCGTGGCGGGCGCGTTAAGGTGCCCGCCACGCCAAAATAAATTTTCCGTGGCGGGCACCTTAAAAAGGCCCGCACGTAAAATCGAGAGGCCCAACCGCCCAAAATAGGCCCGATATCCAAAGAGCATATAAATACGGACGCTTAGGGTTTCTCACTCGCTCATTCTCCCGCCCCCTTTCTCTCTCCGAGTCTCGCCAGCGCCCTCTCCAAATAGCCCTCTCCCTCCAAACGCCGCTTCCCACCCACCCGCCGGCCCCCTCCCCCCCTCCCATGGCGAAGCACCGCTCCTCGGCGACGGATCCGCCACGGCGCCTCTCCTCCCCTCCTCCGGCGAGATGGCGGCCAAAGCCGCGGCGGCGCGCCCTCTCCGACGATGGCGGCCAAGCACGCGGTGGAGGCCAGATCCACAGCTGGGCGGCGCCCCCTACCTCCGCGGTGGATCCCCGGCAAGACGGCAAAGACAAGGCCCCGGGCGGCGGGCGAGCAAGATCCGTGGCGACGCTGGGATTCGCCGGCGGCGCGCTGCGGATTCGCTCTTCCCGACCGCGCGGGATCCGCCCCGCCACTTCCTCGACGGGCGGCGGCGGATCTCTCGGCCGCGACGGCGAAAGGAGGCGGCGGTTGTGCAGATCCGGCTTCCTCCTCGCCGCCGGCGGGCGGATCCGGGCGGCGCCGCCCGCTCCACGGATTCGGGCGATGGGGACATCCACCAGGCGGCGATCCAATGGGCGGCGCCCTCATCCTCCACGGATCCGGCGCGACGGGCCCGCGATCCGCGGTTCGCGGTGGCGGATCGAAGGCGCCGGCGATGGAGCGGGCTTCACCATGGCGGCTCCGCCTCGGCTGTCGCCGGGCACGCAACCCTAGATGGGCTCGACGGGCCCGTGATGGGCTCTGGAACTGTCTAGGGTTTTTTATTTTTTTATTATTTTTTGGCCGTGGCGGCATCCTAATCGCCCGCCACGCAAAAATCGCTTAAGCGTAGAAGGGCACCGCAGCCCGTCACGGTTAATCACGCGATGCCGTGACCTTGGTTAGTGACTCCGCACCGTGCCCGCCACGCAAAACCAAAAATGACCGCCACGGAAAACGTTTTAGGTACTAGTGTAGTAAAGTGGAATTCTCCGAGTGTTTTTTTAATAAAAAAATAGTATAAATTCCCTACGGAATGCACAATGAGATTCTCATGTGCTGGGACTAGTGGTAAAAAAACACAAGAAGAGAAGTCGACGTAATGCTCCATCTTCTTCTTCTTCTATATATAATGCAGCAAGGCAAGAACGATCGATGATGATGACGAGAAGGAGGATTATTAAGATAGTGGAATATATTCTATTGATTTTAATAAAACACTAGCACTTATAGTCATAGCATACAAATTAATTAAGTTTACACTAAATTTTATATGCTAGAAGAAGGCTAAAATTCTACGGTGCTAGATAGGAACTTCGTCGTGGATCGTGTAACTACCCAGATGCACATGAGCCACATGAGATACCTAACTCCCACATCGATGAATCCGATCTATTCATTGCGTTGTTGCATTGAGCGCCACAGTACACACTGCATACTGACCGTTTACCGTACCAACCCAGCCTTACCCGGCAGAGAACGAAGAGACGACGTACTAGCTACTTACAGTAGTAGTATATAATACAAGACAATTCATCTAACGTCATTTGCACGCAGCACATAAAAAGAGGTGATCGAGGATGAAAGAAATGGCGGCGGCGACGGCGACATACCAGCCGGAGAGGATCCTGATCACTGGCGCAGCGGGTTTCATCGCGTCCCACGTGGCGACCCTTATCGTGCGCAAGTACCCCGAGTACAAGGTGGTGGTGCTGGACAAGCTGGACTACTGCTCCAACCTGCAGAACCTGGCGGCGGTGTCCGGCAACCCCCGGTTGAAGTTCGTCAAGGGCGACATCGGCAGCGCCGACCTGGTGAGCTTCATCCTGGCCACCGAGGGCATCGACACCGTGATGCACTTCGCGGCGCAGACCCACGTCGACAACTCGTTCGGCAACTCGTTCGAGTTCACCAAGAACAACATCTACGGCACCCACGTCCTGCTCGAGTCGTGCCGCACGGCGGGGCCGGGGCAGATCCGCCGCTTCATCCACGTCAGCACCGACGAGGTGTACGGCGAGACGGACGGCGACGCGGTGGTGGGCAACCACGAGGCGTCGCAGCTGCTCCCGACGAACCCGTACGCGGCCACCAAGGCCGGCGCGGAGATGCTGGTGATGGCGTACGGCCGGAGCTACGGGCTCCCCGTGATCACGACGCGCGGGAACAACGTCTACGGGCCGCACCAGTTCCCGGAGAAGCTCATCCCCAAGTTCCTGCTGCTGGCCATGAAGGGGCGGCGCCTCCCGATCCACGGCGACGGCAGCAACGTCCGCAGCTACCTCTACTGCGAGGACGTGGCCGAGGCCTTCGACGTGGTGCTCCACCGCGGCGAGGTCGGCCACGTCTACAACATCGGCACCAAAAAGGAGCGCACCGTGATGGACGTGGCCAGGGACATCTGCGGGCTGTTTGGCCTCGACGCCGGCGAGGCCATCGAGTTCGTCGACAACCGGCCGTTCAACGACCAGAGGTACTTCCTGGACGACGAGAAGCTCAAGAGGCTGGGGTGGCGCGAGCGCACGCGCTGGGAGGAGGGGCTCAGGAGGACCATGGAGTGGTACGTGGCCAACCCTGACTACTGGGGACGTGTCCGGGCGCTGCTGCCGCATCCCAAGGCGGGATCAGCGATGCCGGTGGTCTCCCTTCCTTCCCAGCTGCGGCGGCGGCGGCTGGAGGAGCAGGGGAGGATCAGGATCATGCCGGCGCAGCAGCAATGGCGCCGTACAGCAATGGCGCCAATGGAACCACCACCGTGCACTGATTACTACCTGCAGCTGCAGTGTGCAGGCCAAGGCCAGTCCTAGTGCTCGATCGATCCATCGGTTTCGCTCCCGTCCCCAATAATTAATCCGCCACGAAAAACTATTAATCGCGTGCGTGATTATTTGAATTTCAAGCTAGTATGTTGTAGGAGTACGCATGGTGGTTAATACTAGACCGCCGCGTGCCCCTGTATTGTTGTATGGATCCATCATCAGCTCAGCTTAGTGTTGCAACGTTTCCAAACAACCTAATTATTCTTCTTGTTTTAGCTCTACGTTGTTATCATAAATCGCCACAAATTTCATTTAGCACACTATTGAAGGCAGCCTGATTTATATCTTATAATGAAGGCCAGCAAACAAATTGTCAAAAAGGCTTGCACCATTACGTCGAGACAATTAGAAAACGTATATGAATAGATCAGTCTGATGAAGGAAGAAAACAAAAACACTTTTGATGCTGATGCACCAAACAGGCCCTGCTCTGCTCTGCTCTGCTGCAAATCAGGGAGGGGATCGATAAGCAATCGGTGCTAGGCTGACTCACCTCCCTCTGCCTTACCCTTTTTCTTTCTCATCACCCTCTCCTCTCCTCGTTGAACATCCGTCCTCAAATCCTTTCAAAAATCTTTCCTATTGTATTGTATGCAGTGGCATTCGACTTTGAAAAGAAAAGCAAGTTTACCAAGAAAGGCGTGCTAACTTTAATCAAGGACGGCCACAGCATGTAACACTGCATGGCTGTCACCTCGTTTTGTTTGTGTGTGGGTGTTAGTGTTGTACTACTCAACTAACTCATGTTTGCAATGCGTCTTCTTCTCATCTCAGGGGTATAAGATCGCTCTTGGAATTTAGTAGCAGTAATTGCATGATCCATGGATCCTTAATTTTTGCAATAAAAGAAACAAAGGAAACTTTTCCAACAATAAAATATTCGTTCAAGGGTGGAAGAGTCAACATTTTTATCTTCAAATAACGATTTATCTCACAATACACCATAAACATACTAAATTTGTTTCAAATTGTAGATCGTTTGACTTTTTAACCTTAACTTTGACCATTCGTCTTATTCAAAAATTTATTCTTTTGTTAAAATTACGTTTGAAAAGTGAGGCTTACAAAGAGATGAGGATAGGCGTGTCAGTTTGTGCATCACCATCGCAACGATTCGATAAAAAGCCAAGTGGACTATGATGGATGGATGGATGCATGGGCCGACATTGGGGGATTTGTTCTTTGGCTGGTGAGTGCACGACACTGCCACCACAGCACACACTACACCTACACTAGAGTCCAGAGGCATGCTACTATATAACCAGAATCAGCTAGCTTTCCCAATTCCAGCAAGGGCAGGGCAGAGATCAAAGGAAGAAGCTACTGTAGTGTATCAGCCAAGCCAAGCCATCCATGGCGCCTCCTCCTCCTCACGAGCCGGACACCTGCGCCGGGTACGTTATCCATCTACTGCTACTTACTCTGTGCTACAACAGACACACGGAACCCAGGTAGTAATGCAGCGGCTTGCAGGTCGGTGGAAGCTGCGCCGGCGATGGTGACGACGGTGGACGTGACGGCGGCGAGGGACCTTATTGCCGGTGCCGGTGCCGGTGCCGGCGGCCACCGGTACCTGGACGTGAGGACGGAGGAGGAGCTCGCCAAGTTGGGCCATCTCGTCGAGGGTACCCTCAACGTCCCCTACATGTTCATCACTCCGCAAGGCAAGCAACACTCCATCTCTCTCTTTTCTTTAGTTAGCCAGTAAATTACACAAGATAGTTAGCTCTCCGTTCTAAATTGTATATATCTCTGTATTAAGGTGAGGTGCTCTAGAGGCTTGTAATCTCTGACTGTAACAACATCCGCTTCAGCTCAATCAAATATTAACTTCATAGTTAATTTTTACTATATACTCCCTCTCTGTTCCAAATTATAGTTCACTTTGGCTTTTCTAGATCATTTGTTTTACTATGTATCTAGACATAGTGTATAACTAGGCGCATAAAGAAAAATCAATGTATCTAGAAAAGTCAAAGTGAACTACAATTTCAAACGGAGGGAGTATGTATCAAGAAAAAAGTAATACCTTTGTCTTTCCCTCCGTTTCAAATTGTAGTTCACTTTGGCTTTTTCTAGATACACTGATTTTGCATTGCACCTAGTTATACACTATGTCTAGATACATAATAAAAATCAATGTATCTAGAAAAGCCAAAGTGAACTACAATTTGAAACGGATGGAGTAATTGGGAATAGAACGAGTATATATATATAGCCTCCGTTCACATTCACAATTCACTTGCATGATTTTTGTTTGTTAGTCCATCATTTTACTCTTTTACCTTGTTTTGTGCTACGAAACAGGTTGATTTGTCATCGCCTTATTCATCAGAATAGGTTAAGTTAAGAATAGACTCATGACGTACCATCTTATCTAGAATCATTTTATTTCTCATTCTAAACATTACTGTTGCTAATCCATGTACCTGGCCGCTATATATGCCTATGTTCATGCATATGGCCAACAAAGCGTCCATATGCAATACAAACTGGCTTCCAAGCTGACAGGAATAAAATAATAAAAGTGGTATATGTGCAACTAATTATCCACTTTGGCGCGCAGGAAGCCGGGTGAAGAACGACCAGTTTGTGGAGCAGGTGGCGTCGCTGTTTACAAGCAAAGAGGAACACGTCCTAGTGGTACCACATCACCGTCTCATCATATATATACTATCATACTATGTAGCTTTCAGTCTATTCCTGCGATAATGCCTAGTGATAATGCATGCAAAATATGTATATATTTGCAATCTGCAGGGGTGCCAAAGTGGCAAGAGATCAGAGCTAGCATGCCTTGATCTTCAAGCAGCAGTAAGAACTCTACATAAAATCGTCACAGATACATACTACCAAAAATCGTCACAGATACTTACTACCAACAGCTTGCCTACTCTTCTGATGCATACTAACACACAACATATGCCTGCAGGAATTTAAGAACGTCAAGAACATGGGAGGTGGCTACCTTGCCTGGGTGCACCATGGCTTCCTGTCCACCATCCACCACTCCCAGTCCCCGGCGACATGGAACACGATGCATCTCCACGTCCACCGATACCAGCACCAACACCAGCCAACCAAGCCTAGCTTCAATGGCGGCCTTGACAATTCAAGCTCAACTGCTGGGACTGGGAGCCCCTGCCTCCATCAGCGTTCTACAATACTATCTACCTAGTACCCAGCAGGCAGGCAAAATAAAAATAAAGCTACTGCCTTGTACTTGCTGCTGCTGTACACCCTAAACTATGTCTACTACTCGTGTGATATGATCCAGCAACTGTATGTGGATGGTGTGTCATAATGTCAATAAACAAAACACCTGGTAAATACCTCAGTTAACAAGACAATATAGCTGTAACATTCAGGGATGAACAAACCCACCTACTACAGTTTCTCACAGAATCAACTAGTTCACGAATGCTGGATCCCAACCACCACCACCAGCACTCAGTCAATCACATGACACACACAATGAATGAGCAAGATGGCATATTGCCCTACATTAACTCATGAAAAAATAATATTCAATTCATTTTATCATCCAAACAACAGTATGCAGGGAGAAGAAGCTATGGTAACCAAAACAAGGCACCTTGTCATAACAAAATGAGGCAATTTTGATTTTGATCTTGGAGCATTTATACAAGAACCCTCAAATGCTTGTCCCCAGGTTCATTCAAGTTCTAAAACACATAGTTGGGGAATACCGTCTATTTATCTGATTACTGTTGGCACTGGCATTTTTTGCCGCTTCAACATGCACCCTCTCATCAATGGTCGACATCACCACCAAAACAAAGAGGGCTCTCATTGGTTGGACGTGCCATTTGCCTCCTTGGTCTTCTCAGGGAAAAACCTATACAGGCTTGGCTCGCCTCTGAGTCCTCCAAACAATCAGATGGTTACAATATATATGACTCGACGACAGTGCGCCCAAACTTCTGTTGGACATCCTTCGGAGTTTCAATCTGGAAACAAGTTGATTGAAAAATTAGACAAGATGATCTATAAATAAATATCAGATCAGATGAGGAGATTGTAATGGGCTTGAACAAGAAATGGGCACATACAGCATTCAAAGCTATGAAGAGAGCTTTAATCACATTAAGTGGGTTCCTTGATCCAATAATCTGCAAGACAAAAAGCAAGAAAAGAAAATCACAATTAAGAAACAGAAAAAGGACTGATACTGATCGCTTGGACTTTAGAATCACACCTTTGTCTTGACGTTGCTGAAACCAGCCAAGTACAACACAGTCTCAACAGTCCTTCCCGCAGCAGACATTCCACTCCTCATTGGTCCAGGCCAGAGGTAATCTTAAGATACACAAGCAGCCATCAGGCCCACCAGTTACCACAGCAGGATTCACAAATACAAGAGAGATTTGATATTTATGTGTGTTCACCTTCGTTTTCTCATATCTGGCCTGGATAGCATGATCAATTGTGTGATCCTCGTATCGCTCCATGTAGTGGAGATTCTGAAAGCATTTCCCATATGCCTGGCGAAGAGGATAAAAAACAACACTTCCTGTAAGACCTAGAAGCCTCAGCTAATTCCAAATGAAGCATGAAACCAGTTGCTCAACCATCAAGCATATGATAGAAATTCCCAGGTAACTAATCAGATATTTTCAAGGCCAAGGATTATCTATTATAGAATACATATACTACTTTCCCAAATATCCCAACCCACAAAAGTTCAGTTGTTTTATCTATTATTAGCAATCTACAACTCAATGCTACTGCCTTAACTGGCACAGGAACAAGTTTAGTAATTTGTTTGAAAGGTAAATTATCCATACTCTCTGTATTGCAATCTTGGCTGTTGGGCCTTTAGCTTTCGCGAATCCAACAACACCATTGTAATTTCCAGTGGCCAATAGGGTTGTGAATTTTGCTATTTGTCCTCCCTGATAAGCACAATGTAAAATTACCCAACAGAGTTGGCAAAAAGGCTATGATTAGCAGTTGAAGTCACTCAAACAAAGAACACTAACCTTTGTGACTTTGCATGTCCTGTTAACATCGATAACTTTTACATCAAAACCCTGTAAGGCGTGTATCCGTGTTAGCACATAGTTAATGCAACATGAAAGGCATCAATGGAAGATAGATCCGACCAAAGTTTGCTAGCCCGATTGGACCATTTTCAATTGATGATTCTACTTACTTTTCTGTACATAGGTCTCTTCTTCTTCTCAGACAGGAATTCCGCTCCTCCACCAACTCCTTGATCTTCTCCTCCAAAACTCTGCCTTTCTTACCAAAGGTATGATCCAACAGTTGTAGCTCCTCCTCAATCTTCTTTTCAATAGCATTGAGTTTCTCTATGAGCATATCATCTCTCTCCTTCTCCTCATTGAATTCCTCCTCATCACCCTCAAGTTCTGCCCCTTTGATCATCTGCTTCTCCTTATCAAAGCCGGTATTGAGCATGACATCCTCTGGAGAAGCAACCTGCTGGTGCTTGATGAGCCCAAAGTTTGCAGGGTTACTGGGGTCGTATGCTTCCTTGATTTCCATGATTCTGACGGCCCCGTTGAGCTTCTGAAGGAGAATGAAGCGCTCTTTCCCCGTAGCATCCTTGAGAAGGTTCATCATGTCACCGATGACCCTGTACTCCAGTGGCAGAGATGGCGCTCCTCGAACTTGTTGATTTTGGTCATCCATTTGTGAGCCTCGTCGAGGGTGTCTGTCACGTTTAAGTAAGTAAATGCGGTGGAAATGGATGGAAGGACGGGATGAGGAGAGAGGTCTCCTACCGGCCTCTGCGAATGATTGCAGGTACTCCTCATGGCGGTTGCACTTGCGCTCGAACTCGTCGACGCGTCGCTTGATGGCGTCGGGCGTGTCGCGCTCGTCATCCTCGTCGCTGTCGGAGTCGGTGGGCTCCCAGAAGCCTTCGTCGGCGGCCGTCTCCTTGGCCCTGCGTTTCTCGAGCTTCTCGATGAGCGGCTTGACGCCCATGTAGTCCTCCTCCTCTGGCTCTCCCTCCTGGTCCTTGCCGTCCTTGGCGCGGCGCTCCCGCTGGCGCTCGCGCTCGACCTGAGCGAGCAGCTCGTGCACTTCCCGCTCGTACTGGATCTTCGGTGGAGGCCTGGCGCCCCCGGCCGAGGCGGAGAATGCCAGGTGGCGGCGCGCGGCGTGATCCGCGAGCCTAGGTGATGGCGTTGGCTGGGGGAGCGCGGTGGATTCCGCGAGGCTGTGCGGCCGCAGGGAGAGGAGGCGGGCCCACGCCGCGGCGGCGCGGGAGCGAGCGGAGGCGGCTGCCATGGCTGCGGCGGCGGCGGAGGGAAGAGGGTTTTGCTTGCTGGCGAGTGGGATTCCCCAGGAAATGAAATCTAGGTGGGCCGCCCTTCATGGGCCTCCATTTACATACTAAATTTAGCCCATGGGCTGGCTACCTCCATTTCGACTCCTACCATCTCGACTCCATTTGCTCAAAAAAAAAAAAATCTCGACTCCAACGCAGCCGTCTGCCGGCGCCGCTGCCAGCGCCGGGCCGCCCCCCCCACGCTCGCGCCGCCTCCGCCTGGAGGTCCCGCCGTCGCCCTGCCTCCTACTGACGCCGGGCCGCATTCTCGCCAGCGCCTCGCGGCTCCACCTGCCGCCAGCCTGCCTCCACCATCGTCGCTTCGCTGCAGTCAAGGAAGAGATACGACTCCACTGATCCGCTGCAGCCAATCTGAATCAGGTGAGGTGGCCGCCGGTCAAACCCTCCCCCCTCCTCCCTGTACTTGCGCGTTTGCGTTTCTGACCCTCTCTTTTGCGTTTTTCCACTGCCGCAGCCAATCACGGAATGTGGAGCCAAAACGAGGGGGACGAGGAATTGGAGTTCAGCGACAGGATTGGCGCTCTCCCGGATGTGCTCTTGCACCAGGTTCTGTCTCTCCTGCCGGCGGAGGAGGCCGTACGGACGTCCGTGTTAGCCCGGCGCTGGCGCTATCTCTGGAAGTCTGCCCCAGGTGTGCGCCTTGGGTGCCTTGACCAAATGATGCCCCCATCCGTGAATGCTCTTCGGAGATTTGTGGACCCTCTCCTCCACCTCCGTGGAGATTCGCCTCTTCAGTCATTTGAGCTCACCGTTGGTGACTTCCCAACATTTGAAGACGACCTCTACGTGAACATCTGGTTTAGGCATGCCGTAACACGCGGAGTTCAGGTGCTCAAGCTCCACATCTGTGACAACAACTATGCTGATCCCTGCTTTCCATTGCAAGACGTTCGCCTTGTCTCTCAACACCTCAAGAGGCTACACCTTTATCAAGTACAGTGTTTCACTAGCTTCCTTGACTTCTCGTGTTGTCCAGCATTGGATTCCTTGGTGTTTGAGCACTGTGATCTTTCATTTGCCACAAAAATCATGTCTGAGTCCCTTAAAAGTCTTACCATTGCAGATTATTCCGATGTATGTGAGGATATTCGTATGCAAATATGTACCCCAAATCTGATTGCACTCTGTCTAGATGGCTTTTTGGGGCAAGACTCCGTCTTTGAGAGTATGCCATCATTAGTTGATGCATCTGTTCGGATAGACGAGGGTTGTAGTGACCGCTGTGATAAACTCCGGAAAGGACTTCAAACTTGTAGCTGTCAATATTGTGACAGTTCTAACAACATTGCCAATAGAGGTCCTGTGCTTCTAAAAGCTTTACTGGAAGCTACGAATTTGACATTGATTGGTCATCTTGACACGGTAATAACTACATCTTACGTCAATTCCATTTCCATTGTAACTTCACCCTCCTTAGTTCTGTTGCATTCCATTTCCATTGTAACTTTATAAATTCACCTCCCTTAGTTCTGTTGCACACCTGACATTAATCGATGCCACTTGGGTAGGACTTTATTTTTGTGAATGCATTGCAAGTACCAACTTAAATTATACACTTTCGGTATTGTAAGGATTATCACATATGTTTGGTTTGAATCTTGTCCAGTTTATTTTCAAATGGGATTTGAGATGGTGCCCCACATACAGTAAGTTAAAGACTTTGGTGCTTAATGGAAACTGGTGTGTGCATGATGACTTCGATGCATTGGCTTGTATTCTTGAACATGCACCACATTTGGAGAAGCTCAGCCTTCAGCTCTCTTCTTTTATGGTATATATTTCATATATTGACAGCTTCTTCATTTTAGAATGATTTCACTACTTATTGATCATATAAAAACCGTTTTTTCTCACTTGCGCACTTCAGGACGCTTGGCCACTTGAGGACCCTCAGCATAAAGTGGAAATTATTGGAAGCTTCAGTTCGATCGACCGATCAACTGCAATTTCAAAGCAACTTAAGATAGTTGAGATCAAGTGCGAAGTGCTTGATCGCAGAGTTCACAAAGTTCTCCAATTCCTTTGCACATTTGGCATACGTAAGCTAACTTGACCTCCTTGTGTTTCTATATTTCTAACATTGCTGAAACCTGAATTGTTCAAAACAAAGTAAAAGTGAAAGGAAAACCCTGTACTGTACTTCATAGACATTTTGTTTGACCCACAAAATTTATCCGAACTCAATCGCATTGATAGATGGTAAGCCAATTCATTTACTTTTATTATAGTTCTGAATGTTTGACTAGTTTTGATTTGTTTGAAATGGAAAAAACTTACCAATTGAGTTGTTCTGACTATATGCTCGCTTCCTTATTCGCTCTGTACAATATATGTTATATCTTCATTAACCATTCTATAAGAAGTACCATGATATGTGATCTCCTGTCTTGCTCCCTCAGTTTTTCTAAAGGCTCATTTGACATAATCAGTTAAATGAACCTATCCACTGAATCAAACACCATCAAGTTTATTTCACACCACCTAATTGTATGTGTTTCTGTAGCCAAAAGAATTGTTCCATATATATTTTCATTCCAAATTTAGTAATTGAAAATTTATACAGCAGCGAAGCCCCCACTGTAAGCTTTTAAATAAAATAAAACAAAAGAAGCTGTACAAGCAAACAACGAACAGTAGAAACTAGAGTCCTAAGAGAAGCAAAGAAACTAGGTAAGGGAATCTATACAGAATAAGAAAGCAGGACTCTTAGAATCACAGATTCTATGGGCCTGAAGTCGAGCTTCCTCACTAAAGCTGAACTTCCAAGAGTCTAAGGATGGACAACCCCTATCAAAGATGAAGTTATTTCTTTGTTTCCAAATCTGCCAAGCTGCAATGATGAAGATCTCCATAAAATAAGGATTCAGATTAGTAATGTTTTCTATATTTCGTATTACAAAAAATATGGCATATTTAAACTATTGCTTCGTTTTTCATCCCCCATTCCCCCCTCTTTGTTTCTGCCTTTCTGGTAATCTGTACATGATTTTTTTTTTATCAAAATTCATGGCTGTGTCATTCCTTTTCTAATTGTCCTAGTCCTTCACATTTATAAAAATAATCCATGCCCTGTTGATTTGCTCCCTTTGCTCTGTCAGTTGCTTTCATCTGAATTAATACCCTCAAAGTGATCTTTTGATAATTCTAACTTCTAACTCATTTATGTTTGGAAATCATGTCCGCTCTGTGTTCTTTTCATCATAAGAAATGGAGATATTACTAGTTTATCATTGTTAGACTTTGTACCAAACAAATGAATTTTTGGTTCATTTTAGGTTATTAGAACATGTATAAACCAGATTAAGTCGAATGTTGGCCAAGTGAACTTCCTATTCATGGAAGTCTGTTCAAGCATTTTAAATTTCTTTCAAATAACTCAATACCTTACGCACTGCTGCATGTTACATCCGACTCTGAACTTGTTTGTCTTCTTTTCTCTAGTTTTCAGGTTTTGATCTGGAAAAATTGGCTTGATGGTGGGTCTGCAGTGTCTCAATGTAGTGAAATGCAAGCTTAATGTTTGCTGCGACAAAGCTTTTGTCTTGTGTCTAGTGGTCAATTAGGGGAGAACTTTACATTGAAGTTGGTATGGACACAGACATGTTATTATCTTACTTACACTCGTAGTTCAAGTTAAATTGTTTGGCGATCTGGGCCAATTTTCTTTTGCTTTTACATACTATATTTAGTGTTGAGCTGGTAATATAATGTGACATGTTCTCTTCCACCCTATTTGGTCAGTTTTTGTCCCGTTATTTGTGTGGATGATAGCACTTCTAACTATGAGGATCTGCCATGGTCTTGTTAACATCGGATCTGAAGCTAGCTTTCGAGGGCAGGGTAGATGCGTTCTGGAATGTGTCAGCACTACATGTAGGTACTGCCACCTTCATCTTGCCAGACAATTTTGCATGGGCTAATGCTTGTTGAACATTTTCTGCTGCACGGACTACAAAAGGGTGAAGATTCTGTCCATGTCGTAGAAGAAAGGGCTCATCCCCAACAACAATTAATATACTCCATCCGTTTCAAATTATAGTTCACTTTGGCTTTTCTAGATACATTGCTTTTGTTATGCACCTAGTTATACACTAGCAAAAAGAAATGCATCTAGAAAAGCCAAAACGACCTACAATTTGGAACAGAGTAAGTATCTGTGAAGTCAATTTGTTTGTCAAAATATTATTATGGACAATTTAAAAATAGACTTAAAACATAAAGATGCACACGGGTTGAACACAAATAATGGCATTATTTAATGCATGAGTCACTTCATCTATGCAGTGGGATACAGAATGACACTTGCTCGCTCAAACTGATTTTTGCAGAAATGAAACATAATCATCATCTGCTACAAAGTACACAGCACTGAGGACCCAACTATGTACTCTTTTCAGCTATTTAGGGTCTAGGCTTTGACATAGCAGTGCACGTTAAATACAAGCTCTATTCTTCTGCTATTTTTGAACCTGATATACGAAATGAAGAATATCAAAAGATAACCTACCAGGTTCAAAGTTGTAGCCAGGAGGATTACATTCACATTCTGCCCATTGAACTCTTCGAGACAGTAAATTCCACCTCCAGGCTGTTTACTTGGTCTAGATAAAATTCATTGTAGCATCCCTCAATCGCATTTGCCAAAGAGGAACCTAGCAGAGCTGACTGAATCCCGTAAATCCGTAATGAATACATCTGTATCAGTAGTGACATTTTTTGTGGATTTTTCATCGTTTTAATTTTTCAAAGAGGTTCTCCAGTGACATTTTTGTACTTCTCGGTCCATAAATAACTTCACCTTTGAAGTTTAAAAAAAAAATCCAAAAATAAAAGGTCACGATGCATGTGAAGACAAAGCTGCTTAACTCTACCAGAGTCGACAGAGAGTTTTTTCCTGTCCATCATTCCCACCGGCCGCTCATGCATTTGCAGTTATAATAATTAGAAAAAGAAAAACGAAGAGTCTCATCTCTTCTGTTCTCCTGGACCCTGGTGCCGCACCTAGTTTTATAAGAAAAATGGAAGGAAAGCCTCCAGTCAACTATTGCGACAGAGGCAGAAGCACCAAGTTATCAACTACAAATACATTCAGTGAGAAATGGTTCCTTGTTCGATTCACAGCCGACAGAATATATCCAATCTGATTATATCACTTTTCCTAGCATCCACAGTAGAAGTGCAGTGACTACTGATGTGAGTCATATTGACTAAATCGACGTCAACTGTGCCCAATCGGTCATTTTCTGTGTTTCGTTGCAACTGTAGCGGAATGAAATCCAGGTGGGCCGCCCTTCATGGGCCTCCATTTACTTACTTACTAAATTTAGCCCATGGGCTGGCTGCCTCTCTTCTCGCCTGATCTGCATCCGACAACCCTGGTCGTGTCGTGTCGTGTCGTGTCCGTTTTCGGGGGCAATTCTGTCCATCCATCCACAAATAAGAAAGAGCATCGCCCGTCGAAGCGGACGGTAGGGAATTGATTCCGATTTCTTCTTGCTCCTCTCATCGCATCCGCCTTCCCTTCTACTAGGGTTTGCTTGCTCATCCCATCCATCCCATCCGCCCTCTTCCCTCTCAGGAAACTAGAAGCTGCTGGATCGACGGCGGGATAGGCAAGCTATGATCCCTAATTCCGTCTTCCTCTGATCTGCTTGGCGTCTCGTCGAATTCCGATTCGGGAACTTGTCGACAAACGGAGGGAACAAATCTCCACCAGATAGCACGCGCCTCCATACTACTATGGTTTGCGCCCCGTGCCGCTCATCGACGCCGCCGTCTTCCTCGCCGATGCTCCACAAGAACCTCCGCGCGCTCGGACCCGGCTTGAATCCCTTTGCTCCCTTCGGCATGGGCAACTACTCCCGCTAGTCGTCTCCTCCGATCCCTCTTCTTCTCCGATTCCAATATCTATCCCACTGCTTCCGGCCCCGGCTGCTTACGATTGATTCCCGCTGCTTCCCGCCCCATTCGCTTCATTGCTCCGTTGCTCTAGATCTGAGGCTGGAGATCCTCCCCCGTCCTGGTCCTGCTGCTGCCGCTGCCCCCAAGGATACCATGGTGCTGGTGCGCAGGTCGCTCAGCATGAGCCGCCCCCGGAGCTGCCATGACGCTGACGACCGTGGATGGAACCCGCTCCACGTTGCTGCTCGCAAGGGAGACCTCAAGGAGGTACAGACATACATACCCTGTCTCCCGTTTTTATTTCTCTCGAGTCTTGATTCATTGATGATACATTGCATGCTATACATTAGATTGTGAAAGAAAGAAAGATCCCATACTGTTATCAAAACTTTGCAAGAGGAGCAAAACGAGCCTGCTGTTGTATTGATTGGTAGATAAAAATATTCCCAGAGGTCAGCAAATGATAGGCTTATGTGTGATATAGGATGCAAATAGACAGTTATATCCATAATAAGCGGCAGACTAGATTGCATCATATGTTGGTTCACATGAATTGTGTGCGCACATCAGTAAACACCAAATACAATAAAGTTGCACTCAGGTCAAGATAACCAGTATTTCAGGAATTCTTTTGTCACCGCCCTAAGTTAACCAGAGCAACCCAACAAGTCTGAATCTATGAATCAAAACAAACAACTACTTCTTGGCCTGAGTGCAATTTTATATCAACATACACTGTCCGTCTTAAGCCCATATCACCGTCTTCAAAACTCTACTATCTCAAATCATTCTGAATTATCTGATTCTCTATTATAGTTCCTCATCAAGTATTTTTTCCTAATCTTCATCTGTGACTGGCTGTACATAATTATTTTTCTTTTTCTTGTTTCTTGGCCTCATGTGCTTCAACTAGCAATAAATATACGGCATTGACTCATTTAACAATTGTTATAGACACATTTGGGAAGAAATACCAGTGTTTTTAGCCCTTCAGGAATGATAGGCCTTTAGAATGATACTCTCCCCAGGATATATAACCTTTAAGGGGTGTTCTCTTTTTATTTCTCTTGTTGCTTGTTGGTGCGACAGTGCCAAGTGCTAAATGTTTTTCTTTATCCACCTATCTAATGAGATCAAATTTGGTTTCCCTATTGCTAAATGTTTTTGTTTATCCATCTATCTAATGAGATAACAAATATGGTTTTCTTTCTGCCTAGGTCCGACGTCTCCTGGATGAGGGGATGGACGTCAATGCACCTGCATGGGGACCAAAATGTCCTGGTGCTACCCCACTCCATCTTGCTGCTCAGGGTGGGCATGTTAAAATCATGGATGAACTACTGGAACGTGGGGCCAATATTGATGCTCGAACAAAAGGGTCCTGCGGCTGTAAGTTCACACTTCCTATGACTCATTGCCAGCACTGTTAGAGAGTAAAGTTGTTGAGTGCCTGCACTGTTAGAGTAAAGTTTGTTGAGTATGCACATTTGCAGTGTCATTAATCATGTTTCTGTTGGGGTTGATGCTGCTTCATGAACATTTTTTCCAGCATATGTGTTGTCTGCCTTGCTCTGAAACCACTATGCATCTGCTTAGCTGTCTGTCCATCTAACTATCTGCAGAGTCCCCTCACCCCCACCCCACCCCCATCCTGGTTATTCTGGGCCTCAAATTCATTCGGTTTAAACTGAAGTTGTAACATGGTCTCAGTTCATGCGTAAGGACATGGTGTTGCAGTTTGTATGGCAGAAACCACTTCATGATTAAATCTTAATATACTTCTACTTCTCTAGCAATAGTGTGGAAATTTATTGTAACATGCTTATACAGAATAATGATATGATTGCTATGCCGATTCTTTTATCGTGGAAGTCTGATTGGCTCTTTTCTTGGTTGAACACAGGGACTCCTCTACACATTGCTGCCAAGGAAAGGAACAAGAAGGCTGTGAGATTCCTGATTGAGAATGGAGCATTCCTTCCTCCTGAAATGAATGACCATAGGTTCAATCCCCCCTCCACTACTGCTCTGGATTAGAATGGGCATATGAGATGAAGCGCCTGCAAGACGAAAGTGATTCTCCTGGCGAGAGTTCATTGAGCTCGGATAACTAGAGCGAAAGCAGTACGTGCACCGAGATAAGGTGCAGCTTGACAAAGATGAAGTTATTCTTGAGTTGTGCACATCATTGAGTACATTTGCTCTAAGCCTGGATAATGGAGCTGTCACGTTGATGTTGTGATTGGTGACTGAATAATTGTTGGATGGTACCCTCAAATCTACTACCAATGAATGTTGGCTGCCATACGTGAGTAGCTGGGTGGGTCCATGTGCTCTGTTATTGCACTTTACTTGTAATCAGCTACTTCTAATGATTGTTGGATGATATCATTCTGCGAGTAGTCCTTGGATTGGTTGCTTTTGTTGGATGATACCATTCTATGAAGCTGGTGAAGCAGCAGCAGCAGCAGCATTACTATACTGTAGTTGATATAAGACCCGATAACAATATGACATGTTAAACCATAAATAAGTTCCGTTTATCTCACCCACTAGGATGGTACCAGACGGATATAAGCACGGAGAGGCACGTCTGTAACTGTTCAAAGACACTGAACGGATAAATGCTTGCTTAGAAAGACATTTGTCGGATTATGAGCAATGAGCATGCACTGCTAATTCTCTCTCCATGCACGGCATCGGCTAACTTGTCCTACATGATGATATGCGTGCACTGCTAATTCCCTCTCCATCCTAAATTGGAAGTCGTTTGATCTTTTAACACAAGTTTGATTATTCAAAAATTTGTGCACAATGCCACTTGTTTTGTCATGGCTTGCTTTATTAATAAAAGTTATTTAAGAATAACTTAAAAATTTGGCTATGTTTGTATAACTTTTTTTTTTGAATAAGATGAGTGGATGCATAACTTTTTTTTGAATAAGACGAGTGGTCAAACCTGGTGTAAAATAGTCAAACTGCTTAAAATTTGGGATGGAGTACATTCTAAAAATATCTGAGCTCGATCTGGGTGGATGATATGTATCTGCATTGCTAATTCACTCTTACATTTTAAAAACCCCTGAGCTCGATCTGGGTACCCCAAAGGTCATCATCACTAAAGGCGCTGTTCTGTCGCCCAGTGCTCACAACTATCACCACCATGATCATGAAGCTACCTCAACAGCAAAGCTAGAGAACGTGAAGAAAGAGCACACTTACTGACCAGAACAAGAAGCAGTCATTAATCTATATATCCAAAGACACCCTCAATAGCAATATAGCATTGTCGAAACTATTTATAGTCTTCCCGTGCTTAACGCTAACACCACATCCAAGCAATACACTGCAGAGCAAAGTTACAAAAGTCTTGCATCCATTCTGCAAATGCAAACTACTGTAGATAAGCTAAGTTACAAGCATGGCTGCCCAAGCAAAGTTTTTTGCAACTAGAGCAAAAGCTTGGTTTGCCAGATAAAAGCACAGGCGATCCTTTAGACAGATCTACCTCCTCACAGGGGGTGCACCACCTCGTCCAACGGGACCACCACCACGACCAGTAGCAGCCTACATCAAGTGCCAGGCAAATATTAGAATGTATGTATAGCACAATAAGTACATGCACAAATAAAAGGATCCAAACGTGCCCAGGCATATATCAGATCCATGCAAGTCATGTAAATACAAAGATGATTTCAATGCAGATGGTTCACATTTTAAAGTTCCCATGCAAACATTATAAAACTAACACCCCCAAGATACTACAAAATTCAAATTCCTGTATAAGTGGGTGCTGATAGGTATGCAAAAACATAGCAACTGTGATACATTACTTGTTATGATCAAAGTCAGAACAGTTCATATTCTTCTTGCTTTCTTGCGCAGATTAGGCTACATTGTATTGTATTGTGTAAATACATGTGTTCTACATTTCATGGTGTACTCTCACATTTTAGTTCAGGGTAGGAAGAGTACAAGATCAAATGGTTGAAAAGAAAAGGGTGATTTCAAACACAAAATACTCTTTCTTTTTTAGTACAATCTCCACTGGCTCAATAGAAAGTAAAATCAAGACTATTACCCATCTGGAAGAGAAGGCGATAGTGCAACTAGCAAGGAGGACATTCAATAGCAACTAGAGATGAAACATGGAAACATTGTGTCTTAGATTTAACATTAGAGCAGCTACAGGAGAAAGATGTGCAGGAGCAATAGGCCAGGTGAGGTTCATGACCAACAGTAAGGATTGCATTGCATCTCCCACACTAGTCTAGCTAAAACATATATCAAGCTGCTTGCCTTGGTTCAAATGATGTGAGAATCGCAGCATGCCAAAGAATGGGGATTGGGTAATGCTGTCAAAGGCATGTCTAGATTACTAGATATGGAGGGCTGCACTAGGATATTCTGTGATTATAACTATCTGGATAATAATAAATAATAATGTTGCATGTGTTAGACTGTCAATCATCATGAACTAGATCTAGACAGCAGTTGAAGAATTGAACTATTCAGAGGAGCTAAGAATCTTGTAAAATTCAAAAATCTATGGAGTTATTGAATGAATCAAATCCTTCCAGATTAACAAGTGATGCTTGTAGTGAGAAAGCAAGAGGTGATTACCCTAGCACGCATGGCCACTGCACGGCCTCGGCCGACACCGACAGCTGAGCCTTTACCCTGCACGAAGATGAGCGATGGTTAGCAACTAAACATGTGCATGCCAAGATGAGGAAGAAATCGCATCATAAATAAAGGTGGCGTGAACAAAGAGAGTAGCGGATGTGAGAGTGCTTACCCTAATCCTGGCCTCGAGGCGCTTGAACATTGGGGCGTTCTTGAGCATGTCGGGTATTATCATGAACCTGACCCTGCTCCCTCTGATGAAGACGTGCTCCAGCTGCGACACCTTGCCGTCCTGGAATCCACCCATTGCTTATTCAACAGAGATTTATTGGGAGACGAGGCAAATCAAACGAAACAAAACGAAACCAACCTTTGCCGTGAAGGTGATGTTTTCGAGCTGGCAGTTCCAGTTGTCCTCGCACTCGACCATGGAGCCGCGGTAGACCTCGCCGGTCTTGAGCTCGACCGTGACGACGTGGCCCGCCGCCTCGTGCAGCAGCTTCACCGGGATCCCGAGGCTGCGGCTCATCCTGGCCTCTAACTGGGTGGTCCGGCTCGCACGCGGCTGGAGGCAGCCCTACCTTGTCGTCGGAGTCGGGGGCTGGGAGCAGCAGCGAGCAGGAGTCGGAATCGTCGAGGGGAAGGCGGCGGCGCGGCGCGGCGAGGGTTTGCTTTGCTTGCTTTGGTTGGGGTCTCTGCTCCCTCCGCCTACAACTCATGTATGATTTGGTTGGGCTGGGCTTATTGGCATTGGGCCGGACCGATTCTCTGCTTCTTAGAGTTTGACATCCACCCGACTGAAAACATCCCCCTTGTATATGGGATATTTGGATCCTTGCCCTTGCAATTTTTCGTCCTTTGAAACTTGCCATTACAATTTAAGTAATTGGAAATTTATCCTTCTAACTCTGCTTTTTTTTTTTTTTGCCCTTTTGACACACGCTTGACCACGCAAGGCCCCCTATGAACACACGTGCCCCCTACCCCTATGAACACCTCCGGTGTCCACCCTACGGATCGAGATTCTCGAAGTCACCATTGGCCCTCGTCGCCGACGGAGGTCGCTACCACTTAATGCATAACGCCGAAAAATCCCCGCCGAGCACCGCCCCTCGTGGGTAGCGTCCCCACCCGCCCTACCATTGGACTACAAGCCAATTCGCCCTTCTAACTCGCTTCTCACCTATCTTTGCCCTTTTGTACGCTTGACCCGTTGCAAGGCCCACCGCAGCCCCGTGGATGAACATAGTGTCCCAGATGCCCCCGTTTGACGAGGTCCGCCACGACCGCGCCCGCCGCCGCGTATTTATTTTTAGAGGGAGCACCACCACCGCTGCTTAACTATTTAACAATGCCTATGCTCGCCGTCCCGCCCATAAAAGGCCGCGGCCACCATTAATTGCCCGTCATGTTGGCGCGGATGCCGCCCGCCACAATACAAATTATATATATTCGCTTCGCCGCCGCCGCTGCGCCGCAGCAGCGCTTAGCCGCCTCGCTACCGCCCACGTGCCAGGTCCTGGTTCAACCAGACGCTCCGCGGGTCTCGCCGCCGTAGATGCGTGGCGCCGCCGTCCAACATAGCCGCGAGCTTCGCTTTCCGGCCGCCAGACTTCGCGCCCCAGCACCGCGGCTCGAAGCATCGCCGCCAAAACTCCACCACAAACGAAGCTTCGCCAGTCAGTCCGCGTGGTCTACGGTCTCATTAAAAACTGGAGTCCGAGATAAACGGCGACCACTACCGCTATAGCATCAAGAAGACAACAAATCAACGACACGGCCTCGCCGATCTCGCTCACGAGGTGAGACCGACGGACCAATCAAAATCACTTCACAGCGCCGCGCATGTTTCAAACGAAAACTAGAATCAAAAGCGGCGTTGCCGCCCCATGTTTGATCTGCCTGTGTTGATTTTATGGTGGTTTTATAGTTTTATGATTTACTAATGAGGAAAATGATAGTCACTGAAAATTAGGAAAAAGGATTTGAATATGTAGGATTTTATCTTTTTTTTTTTTAGGATTTATGGGATTCAGAGTTAAGATGGATGAGATATATGTTTTCTTAGTTTATCGGCAAAACACGAGTGAGAGCATTTTGAGAAATTATTTTTTGTTTTTTGATGATGAAGAAGGGGTACCACTAAAAGATTTGGAAAAAGATTTGAACATGTAGGGTTTTATTTTTGAAGTTTTTTGGTTGAAGAATTATGGGATTTAGAGTTAGGTTGAATGAAATATGAACTTCCTAAGTTTATGGATAGAACACGAATGAGATAAAATTAAAAATTCTTCTTTTTTTTGGATGATGAAAAAGGGGTGGAAAATTAGGAAAAAAAAGGATTTGATATACGGGATTTTTATTTTAGAAGATTTTGGGTGCAAGAATTACGTGATTTGGAGTAAGGATGGATGAATTATAAACTTTTTAAGTTTGTCGACAAAACATGAATTAGCGAATTTGAAAATTATTTTATTTTTTTTTTCCGATGGAAAGAAGGGGTGAAATAATTTTTGAAATCATCTTATCCGTGTTTTGTTGATAAAATTAAAAAGTGTATATGTCATCCACTCTAACTCTAAATCATGTAGTTCTTTCACCAAAGGACTTTTAAAATTAAACCCATGTATGTGGGTATATATATATATACTATGTATTTATTTTAGGTGATTGGGTACGGACGTATCCGTGTATGTGTATGTGTATGTCATGCACCTACACGAATATTCCGTTTAACTACTTTAACAATGAGGATTACTATGCTGATAGCTATTACGTCATTGCTACCACGACGCTTATTATGGTTAATTATTTAACGTGAAAATTATTTACTTATAAAAGAAAAAAAAAAAAACACAATTATATCTAGAATTTAAGTGGCCACCATTAATTAGGTTTATAGTCATGATTAATTAAGGTTTTAATTTAGATAAATTATGGTTCAGGAATTTATTTAATTTGGATGTACAACGGATGAGATATGAATTTTTAGAATCCACCGACTAAGTTACCATTTTAAACTGGTATGCAAAATTATTTATACAAATTATATATATAATTAGCATGAGTGGAAACCATATAAATAGGATCTACGATTAGTCTAGTTTATTAGAGTTTTTCTCGGAATTTCTATGATATTATTTGTTAGACCCGTCAGCAGCTTGTCGGATTATTAGCGCTAGCTCGTGCATGCAAGGCTCCACGTGAAGGAGAGAGAAAAAAGATTGTGTGAGGAAAAAGTTTTGTTAGTTGCTGTTACCAACAACACCGATCGATGATGATAACTAAATAGTATATAGAAATACTACTAGTAAACACCGCAATGGTCCGGATGCCTACCGACCGCGACCGTCCCCGTAGTCTCATAAGCCGATTCGTGGACACAGTCGCTCTCTCCCTCTATTCCACATGAACCTAGTCCATGGAGGAAAAGGAATGGGGAGCTGCCTAGGCCTTGGGTCATGTGTGAGCACTTGGTCACGGGACCTGGTTCCCACCGTCCGTCCTCTCGTTCTCGTGCTTCGCCCCATCAACGGAGGCGAGCGCAGTTTTTGCAGGGACAAAAAGCGTAGAGAGAAGGGAGAGAAAGCGGGAGGGGGAAAGAACTCGTTGGTGAAGGCCGCAACGTCGCCATCGGGCGAGTACGGAATCATGCGGGCGGCTCATGATCGGGCGTCGGGCCGGCCGTGCCTTTACGGCATCCGGTCATCCGGGCCAAGACGGCTCGGCGCCATCCTCGTTCACAGATCGCGCGCAAAAATCGTCGCGCGCAAGAAGCTGCTCTTCGTCGGCCCACCGCGTCCGCGCCAAAATTAACATCCCCGGTAGGGCGCTACCCCGAGGGCCATGTCCCCGCGGGCGGGTCAGCGTCCTCGGCGGCCGCGCCCGACGACGCGGGCGCAGCTTGGTCACCGCCGCCCGCCGATCACGCCCGCCCGCTATTGGCTGCGCGGGCGCCGCGTCCCTTCCCGGTCGGTTGCGACTCGCCGCCGCTGCTAGTAAACAACGGCCCCGCCCGTCCCACGCACGCCGGCGCCGCGGGGAGGCCGGGGCCCCGCCGCCGCCCCTCGCCCCTCCCTCTCCGGAGCGGACGAAGGACAGCCCGCATGGCCCCGCCCCCGGGCGGAGGTGCCCGCAGCCAGAGCTCCCGCGAAGGAGCTCGCGTGGGCGACGCAGCTCTCCCCCGCTCCCGACGGAGCACCGACAGTGGTCGGGCGTCGGGCGACCCATGGGGCCCCTCTCCGGCCGCTGCGCCTCCGTAGCTCCTCCTCTCGCGGCTCGGCGAGCTTGTGGAGCCGCTTACTGCACCACCTGGCACGCGCGGGCCGGGCGGGAGTAGCGTCTTCCGCGCTAGGCCCGTGCGGCCTGCCGGGGCGGTGAGCGGCCACCCAGCGGCGACGGCGACGAGGTGACGCGGTCGGCTCGGGCGAAGGAGGAAGGTGGAAGGAAGAGCTAGGTTATATTTGTGCAAAGTTTGAGGGCCTTTTTGAAAAACTTCATGAGAGAGGAGGATGGACGGCGGGTTGTATTTTCTAGAGTTCGAGGGTTTGTTTGCAAAAATACCTGTGGATGCCCGATCTGGGCCGTTCGTCCGGCCGATCGGACGGGCCGATCGCAGCGACGTGGCACGCCGTGGTGCCCGAGCTTGGACTCGATTCGATAGTAAGAGATAATCCTACGCAAGGATCCATCCAAGTGCATTCAACGATCTTCCGACATATCCAGCCAGTCTAGCATGGGTAAATGGCTCGCGCTCATGGAATCAAAGATGCCTTTCCACAACCACAATGGCTATCACCGCTTCCATTGACCGGCAGACCAGCCGGCCGATCTCCCATCTTTGTGCATCGCCACCGAGAACACAAACCAGGAGGCAACGGCGCGGGCGGTCCGATGGCGGCCGGCGGGGTGGGCGAGGGCGGCCCGCACAAGCGCCCGCAACAAGGGTCTGGCGGGATGGCCGGCAAGCAAGGGTCGGGCGACGAGGAGGACGGGCGGGCGACATTGAACGGACGCGCACGATTTGGAGACGATGACGACGGAGTTGGGGGCATACGAGAGAGAAGACGGGTGAGGCACACTTAAACCGGGGGGCAATACACGGACCTATACTGAAATACAATGCCTGCAAGTGGGCCCAGCTAGCGGTATACGTAGAATAGGGCAAATGTCCAGTAGAATAAGAATAGGAAGGGCAAATCTCCAATTACTTGAATTGTAAGGATAAATTTCCAAAGATCGAAAATTGTAAGGGCATGAATCAAAATAACCCCTTGTATATATTATATCTCTCTTCTATATCGCGTGAAGGACGCTGCATTTGATCTCCTCCAGTCGCATCACAACCTTGTCGTGTGTCTCGACCGTCATCACTCCTCACAAATGTTGTCAATACCTAGGTTGTGGTCGCCCAAGAAGGACCCTTGAGGCGTCCATACCACACCGTGGGCAAGGTTCATGAAGCAGCGTTGCCCAGAACCCTACCCACAATGTTGTGCCAAGACTTGCCTCCAGTCTTATCAAAAAAAAAAAAAAAAAAAAAAAAAACCCTCCAGTGTTCTCTTATGGCTTATTATCAACTATAGCACAATGTTTCTCTCACAATGGAACAAAACAACATCAGTTGATTTATCAACCGCAAAAACTATCAGCCGAACACCTATCCGGGTGAAGCCATCATGCGGGGTGTAAAGAGACAACACCATGGAAAAAAAATGGAGAAATGGTTGATAGAGGGGAAGGGGCAAATAGAAGACAGGGAAAGCATGTCATCAATAGGTCTTACTCTCTCTGTCCCTAAATGTTTGTCTCTAGAAAACCGTGTTTCCCTCACAGACACGCTTCCCGGGCGACATACATAAAGGGACGGAGGGAGTACAACATTACGAGAGGTGAAGGCAACTGGACATCCAACATCCTCAACCTTGCAAAGAGGAGAGGAAAAAAATATTAAGAAAGAACAAGCTATAGACCTAGTTCTGGAGGCAAAAAGAAATATTCCCTCCGTTTCAAATTAGAAGTGATTTCAAAAAAAAAAAAAAAAAAAAAGGAAGTCAAATAAAAATACTATAAAAAAATATAGCATGCCAGATTTAGCTTCTAGGCAACCAAAGAACTTAGCTAAAAGACTAGCTAAAGTTTAGCTAGGTTTAGCTATTTTATCCGGCCAAAGCTAGCTAAAGTTTAGCTGAGTCATGCTGGAATATCCACACATCTCAGTTATTTTAGTTGGGAAACTTATAAAGTCTTACTTTGAAATTTTAGCTTGCTAAGATCTAATTGGATGTATCCAAACAAGTAGGATATCATAAATGTTATTATTTTATTATATCAATTTAGCAAATCTTAAAATGATTTGACTACTCAGATCCTTGAAATGACTTATTTTTTTGAATAGGTCTTGAAATGACTTATCATTTAGGATGTAGCGAGAATCTCTTTAACGAAGTAATAAAATCTGAATAAGAGAAGATGAAGATAAGTAAAGATGCGAAGTAAATTATTTTGCAGAGGTAGCTAGCTTTTTTGTTGTCACTACAAGAAATGGTGCTTTAGATGATGGTTTTACGGTGACGTTCTAAGAAAACATCATATAATTGTCTTGCTTTGTGACGATTCATTTCGAGGTCATACATCTATGACGGCCGGTTTAGTTATCGTCATGGTAGGGCGTCACAGATCCTATTTCTATGTAAACGATGCAAGAACCGGAGTATTTGATATCTGGTCCAAGACCCAATACCCCTCCATATATAAGCACTGGATTAGAGTTCTAGATTAAAAGCATTTAAACTATGGTCGTCAATACATTTTGTAAAGCAGCATTCCTTGCAGTGTGTGGTACTCTTTCTCTTTGAGAGGTTTTATGGGTCTCAATTTAACATTTGTCTTCATATTTACTTTTTAATATTTTACCGGTGCAAGTATTACATGTTTGGTATAATGCTCTTTTTAATTTAAAATTATATAATAGTCATCATTGCATCCATTCTTCTTGGTTCCACATTTGTTATTTCAGTTTTACTTCAAATGGGTGGCCATGAAAACGACGCAGAGCCAGCTGGACATGGGCAGATCTATATACACATTAGTGGGTGCGGCCGCACCCACAAAAAAAAAAAATCAAAAATTAGTGATTATGATCAAATTTTCAACGTATTTGCACCCATAGAATAAAATTCTATGCACCCACAAAGGCAAAAGCGCACCCCTCTTGAATTTGCCTTAGCTCCATACTGCAGCTGAAGTATGCTTTAAATCGGTCTCAAGTGTGCCTTAAGTCGGTCCGTGCCTATCTAAATATATAGACTTTGATACGTGCATAAATATACACTATAGTATAACACTAAAAAGAGTGAATATAACAATAATTCTTATTATATATATACCTATTAATGTTCTCTAGAATACAAAACCATACAAAACACAACTATATATTAAATTAAAATATATGATATGATCACATCCAAACACTAGATAATAAAATTGTCTCTATAATAGGCACATATGAAAGACTGATCCGACCTTGAGATTTATGAAATCATTAAAGATCCTTACTCAATGGGCATGCCACCTAATAATGGAAAAATAGCACCTTAGAATACATATAAAAGAAAATATGAGCATCGAGTCCATGGATTAGCCTAGATGGCAACCATGAGAAAACTGACCAACTAAGCTGTGTTCGATTTTTACAAGTTGGATTTTATAGTTGGTCCCTCATGACGTATAATTCCCCGTTCCACCACGCTATGTAAAATGACAAAATTGGAATAGAGTCGTAAGAGCAACTCCTAGAGAATGACTATTCTTGTTTTGTATGTTATATTTGATATTTTTTTTGAGTAAAAATGAGCTCCAACAAATATTGTCTCATTTGCTAAAATAACATGCAGGCTATCCCTGGAAAGGCGCTCGTTAAAGAAAGAAAATCTGGCCGGCTTGCTATCCCCTGAAATCGCTAGCGTCAGCTTGTCCCGCGCGCGAGATCCTTCCACGGTGGGAATTAGCTGTTAGTTAGGTGACGTGGCAACTTTTTTAATATAGCAAACCAAAAATAGCAAGTCTCTTGCAGTTGTCTCGTTTTTTTGACAAGCTTTATAGTTTACAAAATTGCTAAGCTATTCATTTTACCATGTCTCTTGGAGTTCTTTTTTAAAGACATATAAATCAAGAAAGTAAGGACGTGTTTGGTTCATGGGACTAGAGACTAAAATGGGACTAAAGATTAGTCCCTAGTCTCTCCTAAGAGTCTATTGAAATAGAGACTAATTAAGACTAAAAATTAGTCTATAGTCCTCATGTTTTGGTAATTTAGGGACTAAAATGAGACTAAAACATAGTCTCTAGTCCTTAGTCCCATGGTAACCAAACAGGCCCTAAGTGTTAGCCTTCGCCTTGTTCAAAAATAAGATTTTTTTTTTTTTTGTCTTTGTCGTGTTTATAAAAAGAAGAATTAAAAACAAAATATTTAATATAATTAATCAAAGGCATGCCTTCGTCAAAAAGAGAGGGAGAGAGAAGAAGAGCAGGAAGTTATTTTAGGCTGAAGAAGAGAAGACAAAGAAGAGATGGGAGGAGAAAGAGGAACGCTTGAGGCTTGACTGGCCATGGCGACCGCCCGTGTGGAGTGCGCGCGTCTCTCGCGCCGCCACCCCTCCAAACCCTCCATGCTCCTCCTCCCGTATCGCCACCTGCCGTCCCATCCACCCAATCATCATGCATTCGCATTCCTTCGTCCTAATCGATGGATTCTTGTTCCTGTTGAGCTAGCGGTGATCGGAGAAGCCTGGAGAGAGACGTACGTAGTCGATCCCTTGTTGTGTGACACGCGCGCGGGTGCCCAACATGCTCGGCTCGTCGGCGTCCAAGCGGGAGAGCAAAAGCGGCGACCTCTTCAGGGCCGCCGCCATGGCCCCTCCGGGACGCCGCCAACAAGACCGCCGGCTACGAGACGGCCAAGGCGGCGCCAAACAACGTGCCTGCCGCCACCAAGCCAGCCGAGCCGGCCAAGGCGGTGTCAATGGCGGCGTCAAACAACGCCGCCGCCGCCGCTGCCGCTGCCGCTGCCGCTGCCGCTGCCGTATCAGTCAGGGAGGCCGCCGCCGCCGCCGTACGCCACGAGGGCTGGATGGTGCGTTACGGCCGCAGGAAAATCGGCAGGTCCTTCTTCCACACGCGCTACTTCGTGCTCGATAGCAAGTTGCTCGCGTACTACAAGAAGAAACCAAAGGACAACGTGGTAATTTGCACTTGCGGCATGATTCATTGATTGATTTCCGTAAGTGATAACCTCCCCTTACTTACTAATTAACGGATGACTGATGCAATTTGTGGACACATGCATCCAGGTTCCACTCAAGTCGCTGCTAATAGACGGGAATTGCAGGGTGGAGGATAGAGGCCTCAAAACGCATCATGGCCAAGTGAGTTCATTTAATTTGCAACACCATGTTCTTTTTATCCTCTTTTTGTTACTTGTTTATATTAATTAATCTCTGGATATATGTTTTCATCCCTTCTTTCTGTTTTCTTTCAGATGATTTATGTCTTGTGCATTTATAACAAGAAAGAAAAGGAGCACCAGATAACGGTTTGTCTCCAACATTTCTCCCTGTTTTGTGCGTCCACCGTCAGATTACCAATAAACTGAATTCACAGATGGGCGCGTATGATATCGAGGATGCAATGACATGGAAAAAAGAAGATAGAACTCATCATTGATCAGGTGTAGTATAAAGATGGGATCTACCTGTTTGAAAATTGGCAATTTTACAAATATGACATAGTAGCCGTAAAACATGCCTGAAGAAAGCTGAGTTTCAACACCAATAATCCTTTTCAGCCAGAGTTAGGATGTGCTATGTGCTTCTTAGTTCGACCCCCGTCCTATATCTCATATTCTTAGTGAATGCAATTGAGCTATCACCTAGAATGGACCACTATCCAATACTGTATCTGAACTCATTTTATTGAACAAAACTTTTTTTTTTTCCCCTTTTTTTTTTCTTTTTGCAGCAACAGGACTCTATGACAGCTAAGAACCGTAAGGCCTTTGCTTCAGTGGACTTCGACATGGAACTTGGAGGGCAGTTTTTGTTTTCAGATCATGACAGCACGTAAGTGGCATTCCATCTGTCAGATTATCTTCTGCTAGGCCTTTCTCTGATTTAGCTAGAATCTCTGTTACAATTCTAGAGCTGAAGATGACGAGGAACGGCCTACTTTGACTCGCAGGACTACTATAGGGAATGGTAAAGAGATCCATTAATAATTATTCTGAAGTTGCCTGCTGTTATTTTGTAACATTTATTTCAGTTTTGAACATTATAGAATTCTACAATGTCATTTCTGGTGCTAGGCCCCCCTGATTCAATACTTGACTGGACCAAAGAGCCTGACATTGGTGTGTCAAATCAGAACGACTCTAATCAATTTTGCTCCAAGAAGAATTGGAGACTACTTAGATGCCAAAATGGCAAGTCCTTCATTTCTCCGCTTAGGTCAATAATCCTTCCTCTTAGGATTATTTGAACTTGAAGTTGTCACTGTTTTGGTATTGTCAGGGTTGCGCATATTTGAAGAACTTCTGGAAGTAGATTACCTTGTATGCTCTAACTTCTTTGGGTTTTTTTTCAATGATTTATTACTGTCTAAAACCTGATGATTTTTTATTTGTACTTTGTTGTGCTGTTTTTTTTAATGCAATACTCCGTTGTGCTGTAGGCACGAAGTTGCAGCCGAGCTATGAGGGCTGTTGGTGTAGTCGAAGCCACATGTGAAGCCATTTTTGGTCTTGTAATGAGCATGGATGTAACAAGACACGAGTAAGTATGGTTTTCTAGCATTCTGATTTCCCTACCGCTGATGTTGATCTCTTGATCTTCATTCTCCATTATAGGTGGGACTGTAGCTTTCGTCAGGGTAGTTTAGTTGAGGAGGTTGATGGTCACACTGCAATACTATATCATAGGCTGCAGCTGCACTGGTGCCCAATGTAACTAGATTCTCAACATTGTCAACTTATGATTTGATTTTGCTTCTGACTGTGGCCAACGGATTTTCTATCAACGTTAACTATACAGGCTAGTCTGGCCTCGAGATCTTTGCTATGCTCGGTATTGGCGTCGTAACGATGATGGAAGTTACGGTAATTTTTATTGTTCTTTTCTCCTATGACCTTAATTTGATGCCAGCAGTGCCTTCTCTTTGACACATTGTGTGCACATATGCAGTTGTGCTGTTCCGGTCAATAGAGCATCCTAACTGTGGTAGGCAGCGAGGATATGTGAGGGCATTCATTGAAAGTAATTTTCCTTCGGCACATATTAAATCTTCATCTGCCTTAGAGTATGGAATACTCCAAATATAAACCAGACAAAAATGTCAACTTCTGGTCCTTTGTTTTTTCTCTTCCTAATATTTCTCCTAATACAGGTGGAGGTTTCAAGATTTCTCCTCTCAAGTGTCGCAATGGGAGACCCCGTACTCAGGTTCAGCACCTTATGCAGATTGACCTGAAGGGATGGTTCCTGAACTACTCTCTTTCCTTTCAGTATCATTCTTTGCTGCAGATACTAAACTGTGTTGCAGGTATTAAAAAAAACTGTTATTTTCATGCATACAGTAACTAACAACTCCAACTTAGCATGTCAGTGTGACTACATAGTGCTGTTCTCCAACTGATTCATTTTGGTTCTTATGTTTTGCGCCTACCCCTAGGATTGTGTGAATATTTTTCCCAAACAGATGAAATCCATATAATCCCAAGGATTCCAGTAATGGAAACAATGTTTGATGCGGATTCAGAGCCAAAAATCATAAGCTTCAAGAAGTTGACACCAAAGCACATAAAAACATGGGAATGATTGACGAAGAATCAGACGACGACGATGATTATCAGGTTCCTGAAGCTGATATAGAGGTGCTTACTGTACTAGACTACTCTATGAGAATACCTATATGACTTCTTTACTTGGTAAAATTATATTTTTTTTTTTTGAATGTAATACTTGGTAAAAATTATAATAATGTCCAACCCTATCGAGTTCCATATCCTGAAATATCACCTGCAATTTACACATGTTTTCCCTACCATTTGCTTTTGAATTTTTTTTTAACATGTTTTCTATCATCATACCTAACCTTGACCAAAACCAATATACAGGAAGACCCGAACAAATCTGGTAATGATACCAAGCGCACAGGTTTGATTCCCTATCTTGCCCTATATTATTCTGTTGATCTATTCTCATGCCTACTATCAAGTTACTGAGACTGGTATCATTACTTTTTGCCATAACCGCGATAGCGTATCTTTATTGCAGATGAGCCTCCAGAAAAGATTGATTTATCTTGTTTTTCGGGTATTCTTCATCGTGATCCTGAGGAGAAAAGCCGCAATTGTTGGACAGTACCTGATAGCAAGATCTTTAAAGTTCGTAGCAAGAACTTCCCACAAGACAAATCGAAGGTCAAAACCTTCCAGCTTTGTGTTTTATTGCTTGGCAGTACCTGTTTTTTTTTTTTTTAAAGGCTTGCATGAAGAACTTTAACACACACTTGTATCCAAGTTACAGATCCCTGCAGCAAGTTATCTCATGGAGCTTGCAGCCATTGACTGGTTTAAGGACACCAAGCGCATGGATAATGTTGCCAGACAGAAGGGTTGTGTTGCTCAGGTAAATAGAAAGAACAGTTTAGGACCTTTTGAAGGTTTACCCATTGGTAAAATGAGAACAATTGTTAAAAGTAGGATGGCTGGACGTAATCAGTTTGTGGTTCCTCTTGTAATCCACGCCTTCATCCAAGTAAGGCCAATGCTTTCATGTATCTGCCCATTTTGCCACTTTCCTAGGTTGCTGCTGAGAGAGGGATGCATACATTTGTTGTCAACATACAGGTAAGTTGGAATTCACGAAGACTTACCCTATGATCTTTATTATTGGTCTATTTGAAGGATTTTGCTGAAGTTAGTTTCCTCTTGTAGATTCCTGGATCAACTCAGTACAGCTTGGTCATGTATTTTGTCACAAATACCTTGAAAAAGGGATTGTTACTACAGCGCTTTTTTGATGGAGATGATGAATTCCGCAATAGCAGGCTAAAGCTTATACCATCCGTTCCCAAGGTCTACTCTGACATAGTAGTTACTTACGGTGCAGTAGTAGTTCTGTATTATTCAGTTCCTATTTATTTAACAGTATAAAAAACTGTTCAGGGCTCCTGGATAGTGCGACAGAGTGTTGGAAGCACCCCTTGTCTGTTGGGAAAGGCTGTTGATTGTAGTTATGTTCGAGGTCCTGCGTACTTGGAGGTGAGTCATGAAATCTTTTGTATTTGTCTGTGGATCGAACTATGCTTGCATAGTATCTCGTTTCATCTTATATGTCCATAAGGCAGGGAAGAAGGACACGAAGATGCATGGTGTGTTTGAGTCAACCCATTTGGGCTGGGTGTTCTACTTAGCGAACAATGTTTCAGGAGGTTGCCTATTAATACTGCAATCGAGTCCAACCCAATTTGTCTCATTTTTTAGGTGGACGTTGACATTGGATCTTCGGCAGTAGCAAATGGAGTTTTGGGTCTTGTGTTTGGTGTGGTGACGACATTAGTAGTTGATATGGCCTTCTTAATACAGGTGACTAATAGGTCCCCTTGACATTTTTTTTTGTTTGCATTCTGTTAAAGATCAATAATAGTACAATGCATGTATTGAGTTTTTTTTTTAAATGCATTTATTGATATTTGCACTGACTGACTGCTATACTCTGAACCACCTCGTCAGGCCAACACATACGAGGAGCTACCGGAGCAGGTGATAGGCGCAGCTCGGCTAGCACATGTCGAACCGGCCACTGCAGTAGTTCCTGATCTTAGCAACGCATCAAATGACAGTAGCAGCAGCAGCAACGATAACAACAACAATGTTTCCTCAGAGGATGATTCGTCCAAGAAAACCAACTGATTTTTTATCTTAGTTTAGTTTCGGGATGTTGTGTGTTTAATTAACTATGCTAACTAGTCGCTCAAGTAAAGTTATGTAGTAACCTGACAGATGAATCCAGAGATATCTTGAGTGATCCGATAATATATATTCTCTCTCTCCTTTTACCTGGCCTTTAATAATTATATATGTTGGCACTTTAGCAGCATGTTCTTTTTCTGTTCCTGTTCTTGTAGAGACAAAAGTAGAGTTGATTGGGAGGGAGTACTAGTGAGCTCTTGATGAAGGCCCTGATAGAGCTCGACGCTATCAGGGATAAGCAGCCGTTATTGTGCTGAATTTGTTTGCTGAAACATTCCGGGACCGGAAGACGGAATATCAAGTGACAAGTCTAGCATCTGAACTTTGTGTGTTTAGCCTTTGCCTTTTGGCATTGTCTAGAGACACGCCTATCTTTATTTCACCTTTGCCTTTATTTTTTGAACTACTACTACTCAATTTGACAAGGAAAGCAAAAGCATGGATGCAGTTTGGATTAGCAGTCCAGTTTTTTTTTAAAAAAATAAAAAATAAAAAACGCTGCTTTAGTTTGCTTTGTTTTTATCTTTTGTTGAGCTTTAAAACTTGCTGGGTCTTGAAGGAAGGCATATGCTGTTGGGCCTGGGCCTCGGTTTGGGCCTTCTAGATGCTTCCTTCATCTCCCAAACAACCTGTCACTGTCAGCCGATCGATCGATCGCTCCCTCCCTCTTAAACCCTAGCAGCTGCGAATCGAAAATCTGATTTTGATCGATCGATCGATTGATCCCCCGTTGACATTCCATTCTCCTTCTCCTCGCGGCTGCCCGCATCCATCCAGGTAAACCATCGATTCTTCCTTTGTTGTTGCCGCCGGCGCCGGATCGACGACCCATCCATCCAGCCGTCCACCGGCGGGTGGCGGTGGCGGTGTGGTTACGCTGATTGCTGATGCAGACCTTCAAATTTCTTGCAGTAGCCACCATCAATCCATGGCTTCAGCGTTCGGGACCGCTTCCACTTGCGGCATCAAGCCTGCATCTGCCGGCGTTGCGCTCGCTACGCCCAAGAAGCACCTTTCCCTCGTCTCACCCTCGCTGGTTTCGCTTCCGCGCAAGACGAGGCCTCAGAGGAAGTGCAACTTCAGAGTAAACGCCGCAAAGGAGCTGCACTTCAACAAGGATGGCTCGGCTATTAGGAAACTGCAAGTGAGTTGCCTGACAGACCTATAATCAATCACTCTTTGACTAGAAGACCACTGCTGCTCCTCACGTTCAAGTTTGCCGTCTTGGCGTTTCTTATTACTTGATTTTCCTATGTCAGAATGGGGTCAACAAGCTTGCAGATCTCGTTGGGGTTACTCTTGGACCAAAGGGACGAAATGTAGTCCTCGAGAGCAAGTATGGCTCACCTAAAATTGTCAACGATGGTGTCACTGTGGCAAAGGAGGTGCACATCTGATCTGACTACAGATTTACCATCGTTTCTTCTTGTTCATACTGCAACCATGCTCTGCTGTAACTTGTTGTGGCGGCTGTGTTTCCTCATCTGTTCTGGGCTGTGGCCATGCACCAGGTTGAACTTGAGGACCCTGTCGAAAATATTGGTGCTAAATTGGTCCGCCAAGCTGCTGCTAAAACAAATGACTTGGCTGGTGATGGGACAACCACTTCGGTCGTCCTTGCTCAAGGGATGATTACTGAGGGTGTAAAGGTACATGCTAATATAAAACCTCATGTCTCAGGGTATGTATATCGTCGCTGTTTTGCTCGTCTCAAGATCTAGAGGATTTTGCTACTTTCTCCAGGTTGTAGCTGCTGGTGCTAATCCAGTGCAGATCACCCGTGGTATTGAGAAAACAGCCAAAGCGCTAGTCAGCGAACTCCAAAAGATGTCCAAGGAGGTAACTTTTGAAATACATTTCTGTGTTCCTTGTTATCTTCACCGTTGAACAATCGCTTCACTACACTACAATCTCACTGAGCACCTGAATATATTTGATGGCTTTAGCACACTGCACTCCATACAAGCTACACATAGGGTGGTTGGCTGACCCTGATTACCGTCAACGAGACGTTTACTGTCATACATCTCAATATGAGCTTTATCTGGACCTGCTTGTGTGTCTATATATCGTTTGAATGTGTGCATAAGTCCAGACTCCAGAGCAATGGGATCTTGTTATGAAGCCACCATGTTTCCAAGACACATGCTGCACGAGTTCATCCAATTTTCCTTCTTCAAAGCTATATGTTGTCTGCTCTGTATTTTTTTATTTCATTGTTTTCCTCCAGAGTTATCTGATTGTTGTGTAGTGTGTTATTGTGCATACCTCTTTTCCAGTTGAACTGTGCATAGATTGTACAGACCTGATATTTTGGTACTTTTTACAGTCAGTTGTAGTTGTGACCATTGATCCCCATTTGAATTTTATTCATTTCAACTTTCAAGAATACTATTCCTTCTTCAAAATTTTGAATATGTTGGACTATCATTTGACACTACAGGTTGAGGACAGTGAGCTTGCTGATGTTGCTGCAGTTAGTGCTGGAAATAACTATGAAATTGGGAATATGATAGCTGAGGCTATGAAAAAGGTTGGGCGGCAGGGAGTGGTCACACTAGAAGAAGGAAAGAGTGCTGAAAATAACCTTTATGTTGTTGAGGGAATGCAGTTTGACCGTGGCTATATTTCTCCCTACTTTGTAACTGACAGTGAAAAAATGACAGTCGAGTATGAGAACTGCAAGGTTTGATGCTCCCTTCATCATTGTACTGAAAATCGTGTAGTACTATTTAGTAATAGTAGTTCTTATGACTTCTGTACGCTTACGGTGATTTTAATTCTATTACCAGCTGCTCCTTGTGGACAAGAAAATTAACAATGCCAGAGATCTTATCACTATCCTGGAGGACGCTATTAGAAGTGGATATCCAATTCTAATTGTCGCAGAGGATATTGAGCAGGAAGCTCTTGCAACCCTTGTGGTTAATAGGCTTAGAGGGGCATTGAAGATTGCTGCTATCAAGGCCCCTGGTTTTGGAGAGCGCAAGAGTCAATATCTTGATGACATTGCCACTCTCACTGGAGGTGAACTTTATCTTTAGTTATGATTTGATATACCATTTTTTTTTGTGCCAGCTGATCGTTTTCATTGGCCATCCTCCATGCAGGCACTGTCATCAGAGAAGAAGTTGGATTATCCTTAGACAAGGCAGACAATCAGGTCCTAGGAACTGCTGCCAAGGTTGTAGTAACCAAGGATTCAACAACAATAGTGGGAGATGGCACTACACAGGAGGAAGTAAACAAAAGGGTGACACAAATCAAGAACCAAATTGAGGTTTGCATTCTGAAGATTCTGAAGAATTTTAATTTCTCTTGTGTTTCTCCTTTTATCAATTCCTTTTGACAGCCCTCATTTGCTAATAGAGATAATCTGCATTCCCTTGTCTTGCATGTCTCCGCAAGGCACTTTTGATTTGGAAAAAAAATGCTTTATTAATGGTTCCCTAACATCAATTTTTCAGGCTACTGAACAAGAATATGAGAAAGAAAAACTAAACGAGAGGATAGCTAAACTCTCTGGTGGTGTTGCTGTCATTCAGGTAAAGCCCAATGTTAAACCTTAGGTGCCTCTTGGTGTATTTAGCATGCTTAGAAGAATAAAACAACTAGAACATGATTTGTGCTTTGTAGGTAGGAGCGCAGACAGAAACTGAGCTTAAGGAAAAGAAACTGAGGGTTGAGGATGCCCTGAATGCTACAAAGGTAAATGCTATTCGTGTTGCTGAAATGCATCTGGTGCTAGGCACAATATAGTAGTATACTTGTACGTTCCCATTCACATAGCCTTCTGATGCCCTATTTGCACTGTGTTGATTTCTTAAAATCCTATTAGTATCAGTCCTTGTTGGTTGATAGTTTTCTATATTTGCAGGCAGCAGTTGAGGAAGGTATTGTTGTCGGTGGTGGCTGTACCCTTCTGAGGCTTGCATCAAAAGTTGATGCAATTATAGAAACCCTTGAGAATGACGAACAGAAGGTAGGTTCCAAATTTTATTAGTTGTTTAATGTCACCCTACCCCATGTTATCCTTTGATTAAGGTTCTGTTTTGTATTCCATCGATGGTGACCTTTTTGCCCCTGTTTTTCCTTTACAAGATTGGGGCTGAAATCGTAAGGAAGTCCTTGAGCTATCCACTTAAATTGATTGCAAAGAATGCAGGTGTTAATGGCAGTGTGGTTACTGAGAAGGTTTGTGCTCAAATTGTGCCCGTTATTAGTCAGGGGTTGTGCAACTTGTGCTTAACAAGTTTGGAACTTGTTGATATTCAGGTTCTTGCCAATGAGAACTTCAGGTACGGGTACAATGCAGCTACAGGGAAGTACGAGGATTTGATGGCTGCTGGTATCATTGATCCCACCAAGGTGTGTTTCTGCAGAAGCAATGCCTTGTGTTGCTATGAAAAGAAAGATTTAGGTGATATGAGGATTTCCTTTTGCAAAAACAGGTTGTGAGGTGCTGCTTGGAGCATGCTGCGTCGGTGGCGAAAAACCTTCATCACCTCTGATGCCGTTGTCGTTGACATCAAGGAGCCTGAGCAAGCACCTGCTCCTGCCAACCCAATGGGTGGTGGCTCAGGTACGTGTGGGTGCCCATCAATCTGATGGTTAGCTTCACGAGCAATGGCAACAGTCGTGTTAATTTGTGTTGGTTTTTTTTTTCAGGTTTTGGGTTCTAAATTATTTGGAGTTTAGGCTACCCTTCCATTCCATCGGCAGCAGGCGTGTTGCAGGGACAGAATCTTACCTTATGTTATTCTAGATATTAGTCGGATGCTGGTTTTGAGATATAAGTTGGATGTTATTATTGCGTCAAATTGTGAAAATCAAGTGCAAGTAACAAAGACAGATGAAAAATAATTTTGATGAGATGCTTGTTCTTTTTTTCTCATATTAGTGTTGAAAATGGCGACGCTGTATGCATTGATCTCGCTACATAGCATATTTGTGCTCGTTGTACGGCAAACCTGAGACTGAGCAGCAGCCTTTGTTCAGCTATGCACTTGCCACCTTTGGCCAGAGGCCAGCACGTCAAAGCACACCATTCACTGATAAAAAATTCACAAACAAAATTTTGAACAGGATGCGTGCTCACTGCCCAAAAAATCACAAGCTGAGTACGCTGATGTTTGCAATCAATGATTCTGCTAGTCCAAGGGGCATACATTTTGTCTTCTCTGTATCTGCCAGCTGGGTAAAATTAGTACTGGTAAATACAATGCACCAACAGTTAACAGCAGCAGTACTAACAGCACATTCGTGATTCTTATATGCCTTAGCACTAAAATACACACTTACAATACGAATAAGCAAATCAATTAAATAATATACACTAATAATGATTCAGTCTTGCGTCTGTATGTACCACACGAAATCAGCTAAAATAAAATCAATCAGCAAGTGCCCGCCATCTCATTCCGCTCTGATGAACGGGGAGGAGCTCATCTCAGTTGTGCTGTAGAACGACTCCTCCTGGTAGTAGTTCTCGTCTTTCTCCTCCTCCCACTTGAGAACCTCCCCCTATGTACTTGAAAGCTTCGTCCACAGTCTGGCGCTCACGGGCACGTGCCTGCCACACAAAAAAGCTTCCGTTCGTCTGGGCAAAGTACAGGTCCTTGAACTTCATGGCAATGTAGTAGTATGCCTGATGAGCCAGCGACTGGTTGTTGTGGTTCGTCCGCACCGGACAGAAGTCGTTGAACCACTCACAGCTAGAGATGGGCGAGCGGTTGATCTTCTCCTCAAAAAGGTCATACTTGTTCAGAACCAGAACAAATGGGGTATCGCAGAAGCATGGTTGCCTGCTCAAACAGAGATTCAAGTTTTATTGCTTCCCACACGATATCACAAACTCAAGAGAATCACTTGATTCATGGACACCATTATGCTAGAGTTATTACTTATTCACTAGTAAAAGATAACCTCAGAAGGAAAACATTAGCGTACCGGATTGTAGCCTCAAACAACTCTTTGCTTTGCATCATTTTGTTCACAAGAGGCCGACTGCTGCCACTTACAGGAGGTCCCCATTGGTCATAGTCACTGAGTGCTACACAGAATATTACCATACGGACATCTTCAAACATTTCCACCCATTTGCAGCCATCATTCATGCCTTTTGCACTAACTCTGATCAGCTGATATCTGATGAAGAAAAAGAGCACATCATTCAGAGGTGTACTTTTTACACACGGACAGAAGGTAAGTTAAGAAATTACTTGGTGAGAGGCTGCGAATGTGCCTCAGGGTTGTCGATATAAGGTTCGGACATTGGGCTGCGATCATCAAGTGTGAACTCAATGAAGGCTAGCCCATTTCCTTGTGTTACTCCTTCGGCAAAGATTACATCTTTCTCTGAAGGATCATACTCATTGCTTGACACCTCAATGGCCTGCAATGGATATGCAAAGAATAGTACCAAAAATCATTCAGAAACTTGATAAAAAACTCAGCTCCACACGATACAAACTAGCTGATCCATGTTGCAGCTCTGTTAATTTAAAAGCTATCTGGTTATACCCTGCTCAAGAAGTGCTCAGCCACATCAGGGAGAAAATGCAATTCTTCCTTTCTTTTAAATGTTGCTTGTATGGCGGGGTCCTTCCACATCTCATCAACAAACGGAGCATATTCACGTGTTGCAGCAGGGAAGAATGCATCTAGGTCACCCATTGCTATGATATCTAAAAGCCAATCTGAAAATTTCTTTAGCCTTGCATTTATGGAGTATATACAAGAATTTGATCCGTTGGCTTTACTTTCATCTGCATCCAGAAATAGCTCAATCATACAGTGTCTGTCTGCAAGAGGGAAAAAACAGGAGAGTAAATGACTATCATATTACCATGCTGAGTTTCTTCACCCTGAGAAATTGTGCAATTCAATTTAGACAAAGCCTCTTCCTCAAAACGCCAAGGTCCCTCTAGCAAAATCCCAAGATACTTGAACATATTGCTTTGGATCATCAGTTTGATGCCTTCAAGTTCTTCTTGGGTGAACCTAGTCCCGCACAAGTATTTAGCCTAAGACACATAAAAAATAAGATCAGCATGAAGCATACAAGAACAAATGCTGGAATGAAAACCACCAGACAGTCAGAGACAACAAAGATATACCCCACAGATGAATTACTAAATAACAGTGCAATCTCTCACATAGGGCCGGCCAGTTACACAAAAGTTACGTCGCAAGAAGTGTTATAGAGCTAAAGGCATCAATGAACAGAATCAGAACAAACCTGCTTAAATATAGTGCTCGTACCAGCACCAGGTGGTCCAAGAAGCAGCAGCTTTTGTATTCTTTTTGGTCCAAATAATCAGGGACAGTTCTTGCTGTATATGGAACTTCATCTCTAGTTCCATTTGAATTCCCGAGGCACCGGCAGTGAAAATAATGCACACGCAAAACGTGTCAGAGCCTGGTCACAGTTTAGGAACCATCATCAGCAATAAGCATATACCTATCTTAAGTTTTGAAAGAAATAGCATTGTTATAAAATTCCTTTTAACCAAGAATACATACTGATTCCCATATTTTTTTTCCTTTTATGTTGTTTTGTCCTTCTTCCTCATAACGACCATCATCATAAACCCAAAAAAATGAGTGTCACGAGGACACTGAACGTTTGCAACCTGCAAGCATAATGCAAGTGGTGAAATAAAAGGGTCAGAAAAACTCTTTTACAGTGCACTCCATGCCTCTCTGTAGGTAAAAAGAGTCTTGGAATCTTGGCTATAGACTAAAGGGCTAGAATTTTTAGCTAAAAGAAAGCATCACGCACGATGCTGCTGGTTACGATATGCTAGTCCTGAAGACTAGACCAGAATACAAACGGGAAATTTCTAATTCATTGCAAACTGGGAAATCATAAAAACAAGGAGTGGAGGACAGCAGTATGCTTTGCCAAAATTTTTTACAATGGTCTGCTTACACCAACAGAATTAACAATTAAACATCAAAATTGGGTAAGCTGGAAGGTAATAAACATATTTCAAGTTAACTAATGTACTGGAACTCAAAATAACATGACAGATAGAGATATGTGATAAAGTTTTGGCCAAAAGCAAGGATGATTCCATTTGGGACCGTTACCTTTAGAATTTTCAGCTCAATCTTTGTTATCTCCCTTCCATTCATATAAACTTGGGTGTTTCCGTTACTAGCATTGGCCTGAAGCTTCCCAGTAAAATTGAGGTTGGAACTAATAATCCTGTCTGGTTTTTCTCCTTCCTATCAGAAAGCACCAGTTTCATTAGCACAGAATCAGTGAAAGCACCAGTTTCATTAGCACAGAATCAGTAAATTCACACAGAAGCTCTGCACTTGATAGATTTACCTTTCCCCATAAGCCTGACTCCTTATCATACCAATACTTTCCTGGCTTTAGCTTCTGAGGAGGCCGTGAGCAGCTTAACAGGTCGGTTAACTCCTCGGGCCTCAACGGGCAACCATTGACAATGAGCTGCTCTGGCCGAAGCTGATTCGCTTGGCACTCCTTCTCAGCTTTCAAGATCTGCCTTACTTCCAACGGGCTGAGCAACCGCGAAAGCGTCCTGGAGTTCTTCCCTAGCTTTGACCTTTTGGACTCATCGATTGGGTGGCCGATGCAGGTGACGCACTTGCGCCCTTCTGGCATGGATCCCATCATCCTAAGCACGCAATAGCTGCAGTACCTCGCATCACAAACAAGGCACGACTCCTTGCTCTCCCATTTCCTCTTCCCACAGCGATAGCATGCCCTTCTCCTCTTCTCCTTCTTTGTGACGGCCACGTACTGCTCGGACATCTCAAACTCCTTGCTCTCATACTTGCTGTCTGGCGTGAAGCCGAAGGTGACGACCGGAGCTCTTCTGCCCTCGTGCCTATTCTGTGGCCCAGGTGAGCTCTGCGCTGAGCCGTGCGACTGTGAGCGGGAATCATCGCCGTCGTCGTCGTCGCTGAACTCCCGGTTGTGCAGGACTGACTCTGAGCTGCCAGCAGCCTGCGCGGCCACCGGATCTGCGCAGCGGGCGATCCTAGAGACCGGGAGGCGGATGGGCTCAACAACAGGCGCTACCGGGAGACCTGTGAGCACCTGGGAACTGGACACTGGCTCCGCGGTGGGGATTGCAGGGATCTCCACGGGGTCCACCCTGGGGAGGTCGTAGGGCACCGGCGGGCCGTCGTACTCGAGGGCGATGGAGTAGTCGAGGTTGGGCGGCGCCTCGGGGATGGGAGTGCCCGGGGGGAGGATCCTCCGCATCATGTCCTCCCAGGTGCTCCCATCCATGGTCTCCGCGTGCGCCTCCGCCATCTCTCTGTCTCGTCTACCTGCCTCTGCCTCCTATGTCGCCATCACCACAGAGCTGACCGATGAAGATGAATTCAACTCGGACCACAAAGTTTGACTCCTTCCTTATTCTTCTAGCACCGAAATGAAACAAAACAAAGCCAACTCTCCCCTAATTAGGGAAGATCCCTGCTGCTTGACTACAATAGGCAGAGCGGGTGCTCCCAGGACCGAAAGCAGAGATCTTTACCGCGAGGGAACTTGAAATCCAAGCTCTGCCGAACTGAGCTCCCCAGATGGAAGGAGATCTCTGCCACCTCTCTCTCTCTCTCCTCGAAATTGGATCGGGTTGGTCAGGCGAATCAACTGCAAATCATGCGGCAGAAGGGAGGAAAGAAGTGGAGAGGAAGGCAAAAAGGCTGCGCTGCCAAAGGAAGGGAAGGGAAGGGAAGGGACGGGACGCCGCAGGGCAGCCGCACGGCGAGGACGGACCGAGGGGCTGACCTGCAATGGCCTTTTGGACTCGAGAGGAAAGCGACGGCAGCAAACCAAACGCAAGACGAACGAAAGGAAAGCCGTTCACAGACAGACACCACACCCGCCGTTTCCTTCACCTACGACTCCCATTTCGGTCCACGGTTTTTGTTTTCCGGTGAAAGTGAAAGTGATATAAAAAGCATGTATCGGGTCAAAATACCGCTCACATAGGATATATCTTGATTTCAATTTGAATCTATAACGTAATTGATGGAAACATGAAAGTGATTTAAAAAATACCTAACTAATGTCCGTGCAATGGTCATACGAGAGGGGGAAAAAAGATTTTTATGTGTTGGTCGCTTCATTTTATTGTGCAACTCTGCAAACCAAATTTTGTGTATTCAATTAATCATCCAGCCGCCTACTTGGCAAGGAATAAAGGTCTGTGTCAATAACATAGATTTGAAAATAAGAATGGGAAATTACCAATAGTCCAATACCAAGACTTAGTTGGCACTCGTTTCTTGCAAATTTGCAATCAACATCTAAACTTGTGTTAGAGATGTACATAGTCTACCCTAGTGGCCCTAGGCCAAAATCTACCCTTGATGATATGTATACCCAGTGAAGTTATCTTGATTTATTAATGGCTTCTCGGTTATATCATTTCGTTTAATTGCAATATATTGTGAAAGTTTTGACGTCAAATATGAGTCTATATGGCTTGAGTGAGCATAGCATACAGAGGTCTTTTAATGTATGGAGTGTACAAGGGCTTAACATGTGTTTATTAGTAGAGTTTCATATATATATATATATATATATATATATATATATATATTAACTGAACAATGTTGAAAGTATGATTAACAAATTGTGACATGTTCAATCTCATATAATGAATTTATCATATGTGTGAATAAGATTCTAATATTGTGAGGAACTACCATGTGCGTAACTTGAAACATATGGTAAGTTGTAGACACGGTCCAACATGTGACCTTACTATCTTGTTCAGCTATGATATTAGTTATCTCAATAAGAGAAGAATATTGAAAAATTTGTGGATTGTACCCAATAGACATAAAGTTATCTACTAAGCCATGTGACGGGTAGCATGTTATCCTACCAATATTACAAAATGTTTTAGAGATCATCAAAACAAGTATATAGAGCTCCATGTGTCTCTACTCTGTACTCCTTTTATACTTAAAAGATAATTTCATTTTGAATAGCGACATGGTCTCTAAGTATAACTTTGTCCTTTTATTTTCACAAAGTGTACCTAGTTGATGTTATAAATCTTTATAATTTTCTCTATGATTTTGGTCATATTTATATACTTTTTCTCCAAAATTTTTAGAATAACTTACAGTTTTGGAATGAAGGGAGTACATATAGAAAATAAAAATAGTAGCAATAGAAAGCAATAAAAAGACGAAAAAACTTGTGCACTTTAGAACCAGGAAGTGAAGACTTGTCTGCAGAAAAACTGATAAGGGCGACAAGACACGTGTGGGAAATATGGATGAAAAAATTGCAAGAGAAAAAAATTTGTTCTTTAATAAAATCATTGTCCCCGTTTGAATCCCTAGGCTATTTATTTTATCCTTCCCACTTTTAGCCCTAAATAGCGCAATAAGATCCAAACAAGGGGATATTTTAGGGTTATTTGCAAATAACCCACCCTAAAAATTATCCCCTCCAAGGGGTGCTAATTGAGCCATTTTATTGTGAAAGTGCGTTAAAGTGATCCAAACAACTTAGGGTTATTTCATTGGAGGGCTATTTCCTTGGGCTAAAAATAGCTCTCAAAATAACCTAGCTAGTTCTCCAAACGGAGCCATTAACTAGGTAATATATATTCCCTCTTCCAAATTATAGTTCACTTTGGGCTTTTCAGATTTATTTCTTTTATTGTTTATCTATACATAGTGTATAACTGTTTGCATAAAGAAAATCAATGTATCTAAAAGCCAAAGTGAACTACAATAAACTAGGAGTACGTATAATATATGAATTAATAGAGAGAGAGATATATCATTTGTCAAGTGTGGAGGAGAAAGCAATAAAATACGGAAACTTTGTGCACTTTAAAAGGAAAACTGAAGACTTGTCTCCACCAGAGAAAGCGACGCTGTCCATCTCCTCAGCTTGCCTGAGCCTGCAGCCGTCTGAAGTCTCATCCCATCATCCAAAGCAATGTTCTCGGCCGCACGCTGCCTCGTCCCTAGTCTCTACCCACACCCGCACGCGACCGCCTGCCGCCGCGCGCCGGCGGTCTCCGCCAAAGCCGCGCCGCTCGAGCCGAGGCTCGCCGCGAACGCTCGTGGGACGATGACGGCGGCGGCTCAGATTCCGACATCGACGACAGCTTCTTCGGGCAAGAGCAGGACGAGGAGGAGCCAGCGCCGCCCTCTCCCGGACGGCCGCCCCGGCACCGGCCCAGCTGCGGGGGCTCCGACGTGCTGCGCGCGCTGCAGAGGGCCGCCGCGGCCAAGGAGGCCGCCAGGAACAAGAAGAAAGACGTCAAGAAGCCGCCGGCGCGTCTGCGGCAGGGGAAGGAGGAGAAGCCGGATGGTGGCGACGTGGAAGACCGGGAGGTGAGGCCCGTAGTGATAAGGCCCGAGTGGGCGGCCAGGATCCGTGAGCTGGAGCTCAGGGGTGCAGCAGCTCGCCGCCGACAAGTAGTCATCATAGTAGAAGTGGGTTGATGACTGATGAGTGAGTGAGCAGCAAGTTGCTCTGCTTTCACATCGACGACATGGTCTTAATTTGCTTCTTTCACTGTCAATCAGTTTCAGATATAAGTAGATTCTTAATTCTGCTGCACTTCCCACATGCATTCCTCATTGCCAACTGCATGACAAACTGAAAACTGATGTTGGGAGAAGGCAATGAAGCTGTCATTCCATCACCTTGAAGGCACTCCTCGGATTACGAGATCAGAGATCCTTGTATTCTATGAGCAATATGATGGCTAGGCTTCTCTGCTGCTTTATTTGTTTTGCGATGCCCCGGCCTGACCTTAGTAATTCACAAATTTGTACTAGCAACTTTTTCTTCTCGGCCACAGGTAATGGTTCTTTTCTTCACCCCTGTTTATTTCTTCTTACTATAATGTCTAACTGCAACTTTCACCGTTGCATTCAACGGATCAATAGCTGTGCGGTAGTTATTGTCAGATTCAGCAGTCAGCTCACACTGCACTTTGAACTTTAACTGAACATATCAGTGTAGTGATGTTCAGTTCACACCGCACTTGGAACGAATCTTCACCCGTAAGCACATAGACACTCCACTCATCGCGAGTTGCGGTATCTGCAATTGCTGATTATTTTCATCCCTGGATCGAGGTTTTGGTCGTTGTATAGCAATGAAAAAGTAATTCTGTACTTCCAGCAGCTCTCTTTCATTTAATTTCAGGTAGTGCATGCAGCATGTCCTGAGTGCCGCCTTTCTATAGTGACTATTTTGCTCTCATCTTGTAGGTACACGGTTATTAAGGAGAACCACGGCGATGGTATGTCTGATAGGATTATCAAGCCACAGAGAGACAAAGATGGTATTTTGATAAGGTCTATGCGGGTAAGATTACAATTGATCATGATCAGTATTGTGCAACTATTTTACAAAATCCTTATTGTTTTTCTCAGTAGAACTGTTTTGTTTTAGTTGAGTGATCAGAAAACTGAGCCCCACTATATGAAATGTGTGTGGGGTTTGGGGTTGCCATAAGAAACTTTTTTGAAGGCTGTGAAGGTTTCAGTAATTACTTTTGTTCTGTTTGGACTATAGGGGTCATAGGAAACAAGTTTCACAGAACAAAAATCAAATTCATTAACTTCTAGAGGAATACTTTAAGCAACTTGAATTTATTTGAAGGGAAACTATTGTGTGTATTGATGTGCTCAGGTTCATAGAATCTGTGCATTATTTCCTTGACTGTTCAGGCTATCTGTTGGAATATAAGTGAATTTCCCACCTCTCCTCATCAACTTATGCTTTTGGGTTGAACTAGTTGGTGCATGCAACTTAATATGGTATCAAAGCCAGAGGTCTTGAGTTTGAATCATGGTTAGTGCAATTAAATAAAATATAATTGTTGCTCGCTCCTATTCCACGTCTGAGGCCTGAGGGAGCCTCCACGTGAGGGGGAGTGTTGGAATATAAGTGAATTGCCCACCTCTCCCCATCAGCTTAAGCTTTTGGGTTGAACTGGTTGGTGCATGCGACTTAATACTATCTAAAATTGTCCTCATTTGTTCTCCTATGACTTTATATGTACTGTCATCCTAGAATACTCTTGTTCTGTTATAACCTTGAGTGTAATTTAAATTTGCAGACACCTTGGGTTCAAACTTTTAGGAATTATCACGTAGAAAATGATGAAAGTGCTTAGGAATTAAGAGAGCATTGCAACAGTTTTCTTTTGGTGCTTTGTTTCTTTTTCTTTGTTCTCTATCTTTATTCCTCCCTTCCATTTTCCAACGTAACTTATTCACAGGCACTGGATGAAGATGGTATTGCTGCACCTGGCCAAATAATTCGCAATCATGATATCTATGTGAACAAGCAAACTCCCATGGTTGTCAATAAAAGAGGTGCACCGTTAACAGACAGGTGAGCATCCACCCCTTTTATATTCATTCTTATTTTGTTCCATACTTCTTCTATCTTATTGCTCAGTAGTTCTGATTATTTTGAATGAGTGTTATATGTGTTTTATTGTCTTAACTAAAATCTACCACCTAAGGGACTACAAGAACATGCCAGCCACTTACAAAGGTGTTGATGGTGAGACTACTGTTGTAGATCGTGTAATGCTTTGTTCAGATACAAATGACAAGCTGTCTATTAAATGCATTATCCGCCATACAAGGAGACCAGAGGTATGGCTTATTTGCTGCATTCACTTGGTTTCAACTGTATAAAGATGGATTTAAATTTGTCCTTCCTATTTGTGAGCCAGATTGGTGATAAATTTAGTAGCAGACATGGGCAGAAAGGTGTTTGTGGCACCATTGTTCAGCAGGAAGACTTCCCCTTCTCTGAGAGAGGAATATGCCCTGATTTAATTATGAATCCACATGGATTTCCTAGGTTTGACCTCAGTTTTGCTACATTGTCTACATGTTTTATCTCTTCGTTAATTTTCCAGCCTGATATCTCGTAATTTGCCTATGAGAAAGTTCCTGCTGCCATGAATACTAATTTTCCTTTGGATCCATTATTTGTATTTTGTGTAACTGTTTTAATTATGGAATGCATGTTCATGTCTTATTATGCTCCGCTCTAATTCAATATAAAACTTGGTTTCTATGTTCGATTCTTTGCTTGGGAATATCCAATTTAGAATCGAACCTGTAATTTTCTTTGTTTGTATCACTTCAGATTATTCTTCAAAGAGTTGGATAATGGACATGATATGTTTAGTGGATTCCTTGCATCTTAAGATCATTTTAAGTTTGACATATGCTCTGAACAGTGGCTTGTTCTAAACAGGTACTAATCTAGAGATGGCCTGTTTGGTTGGCCTTTATATTTTATTCAATGGGCAAAATAACTAGATCTCTTTGAGTTTGAGCCTGTAGACATGACCAGGGAAGAAATCTTGGATGTTAAGGCAATCTAGCTCACATTCAAAAAAATGGTTCTCAATGACTCACCGTATTTCATCTTACATTTCCCATGCATTTTATTATATAGTTCATTCCACCCTATAATATCTGTTCTGCAGAATTTGAAACTCGACCTAAAAAAGGATCAAATTCGAATTCTGTAAATTTGTGGCCAGAAATTTTGTTTAAATGTACATTCTTTTATCCCATCCTATTTGACTCTTTTTTTTTCTTTCTTTTTGCCTCATCAGTCGTATGACTATAGGTAAAATGATTGAACTTATCGGTGGAAAGGCTGGCGTGTCCTGCGGCCGATTCCATTATGGCAGTGCATTTGGTGAACCAAGTGGGAATGCTGATAAGGTTGAAGACATAAGGTATACTTCTGTCATACTAACACCTCAAGTTTGTCTAATTGATCTTTTTTAACACTGTTTTTTTTTTTTTTTATACCAGCAATACTCTAATCAAGCATGGGTTCAGCTATAACGGAAAAGATTTCTTGTACTTGGGTAAATTCTAATGCTGACAAGCTTTTAAATTTCACGTTATTTGCTATTCCACCAAATCTTCAAATCATGTTATTTGCCAGTGTGCAAATATAGGTTAGATACAAACCAATGTATGCTTAGGTTAATGAAAAAATACAAAGGCTAAGTGGTACTCCCTCCAATTAAAAGTAAATGTCATTTAGTACGTTAACATGGTCGATAAGGTGGGAACTTTGATCAACAATTTCAATAAAAAACATGACATTGCGAATGAAGGTAATTAGGTATTATGAAAATGCTTTCCATGGTGAATCTATTATGTATTGATTCAACTGAACAAAAGTTTGACATTCCAAATTCTAAAACTGCATGTATTTTGGATCAGAGAGGAATAGTAGTTTGTAAACATACACAAATTTATAGTTATATTATTATTCACTTAGGAAATCTAGATAAGTGGTGGGATCTGCAGCACAATAGCTGTCTTATAATTCTAATTATGCAAATTTCTGTTCAACAACATCATATTTCTTATTTCTTAAACATTAGTGGGTTTCTTTATGTGTTGTGAGCATCCCCGATTCCCCCCCCCATTTCAGGCATTTTAGGTCATCCTTTGGAGGCATACATATTCATGGATCCAATCTACTATCAGAAACTGAAGCACATGGTACGGATAGTGTATCTCTTTTTTTTTTTTTTTTTTTTTTTTGGCTTTAATTGAGGCCTTGCTTTCTAAACGTGCCATTTGTCATGCCGTACTTTTGTTCTGAGACTTGTCTAATCTAACCTTTTAAACTCTGGTTATCTATATGCCCATGAGTAACAGGGGTGAAACGATATCACCATGGATATTCCCGCTGAAAATTACTCCCATTACATGGCAAACACATTACGAAAAACTTGGTGGTGTCGAATCCATAAACAATTTTGTTGACATGTGAATTATCCAGGTTCTTGATAAGATGCATGCTCGAGCTAGTGGACCACGAGTGTTATTGACCAGGCAACCTACTGAAGGGCGAAAGTCGCGATGGAGGTTTTGCAACCCTATAATATTTTGCAACTAAATGACTTTGCCCCTGTACCCTTTCTTGTTGATTATCTTGATGCCCTTGTTTAATATTTTCTTTTAATATATAGGTCTTCGTCTTGGTGAAATGGAGCGTGATTGTTTGATTGCATATGGTGCTAGCATGCTCATCTTTGAACGTCTGTTGCTATCCAGTGATCCATATCAAGTCCAGGTGATTTTCGAAGCAGTTTGTCTCCTTTTGGCAGAAGGTGGAATTGTTCAAGGGGCATAATTTCTCATGATGTTGTTTTAGGATTAGTATGATTATGAAACCTAACACAATATCAGGTGGCTAAGCATTTAAGGCTGTCCAGGAAAATGAATTTGATGTATTAGGTGTTAGTCCATTAATGGCCGAGCATTTCAAAAAAGAGCCTACTTAACATTGCTCATGACATGGTGGATTTTAGATTTATTTGACCAGCGCCATCACAAGGCACTTGTATTGGGCTCACACTTTTTGTGGATCTGAATGTTGGGGCAGGTTTGCAGAAAATGTGGCTTGTTGGGGTATTACAATCACAAACTGAAGACTTTGCACTGTTCAATGTGCAAGAACGGGGAAAATATGGCAAAGATGAGGCTGCCATATGCTTGCAAGCTTTTGTTCCAGGTATTGTGTTGCTTTGTTGGAGTTGTGTTGGAATGTTGTAATAGGCCGTTATGTGGGAAGCCATTTTGAACCTGTCCTAACTCATGTGTTTGTTACTTTTTGCTAGGAGCTGCAAGCAATGAATGTTGTTCCACGACTGAAGTTAACTGAAGGATAGATGGCTCAAGATTGCAAAGCTGTAGAATGGCTTGTTGTGGAGGTGCTTGTGAAGTTGGTTCCATGTTACATTGGTGCTGTTACTGTCAAGAGCAAGCAATTAGTTACTGTCTGGTTTAGACGTAGAATGCATGTATAACTGGTAAATATCCCATATAAGTAAATAAATGAGAACGTCACTTCTGTCTTACATACCGGTTTCTTGCAAGCATAATATCATGCTGGTAAACATATATATATTGTGGATAAACAAACATGGGACGATGATGTCATATAAGTTGAAGTGTGCACCCACCCACAGTAGTAGGTTCATAGAAGGGAGATGATGGCGAGGGAGATGACCGCCTGCTGAAACAGGTGCTTGCTCTCTGCTTTCATGGGTGGCTCCAATCCCTGCTCCTTGAATTCATCCTCGCAGGTGACGGGCGCGTCGACGGTGGCGCTCATGGACGTCTTGGCGTCCGCATACCTCCTCTCCTGGATGGCTGCGATGGAGGTGTCGAGGTCGTAGAGGGAGTTGCGGTACACCCCGACGCACGCCTCCAGCAAGGACCTCCGGCGAGAATATGGCCGCTCCTTCCTGCTGAGCTCCGCCATGTTGGCCTCCATGCCCACCGCGCCTGACCTCACCAGCTTGGCCGAGATCACGGCCAGCTCGTGGGAGGTCCGCCTGCCTGCTCCTGGGGTCCGACGACAGGGAGGAGACGCAGAGGGTGTAGTTCACCTGTGGGTCGCCCTGGCTGCATCTCTCGCAGGTGTCGGTTACCACGTCAGTCAACGGTGACGACCCAAGCTTTGTGTTGGTGGTGGCCATGGCTGAAGCTGAAGCTGCAGCTGCAGCTGCAGCTGACGGATTGTTCTGTTGTAGGAGGAGCATTATTGCTATTGCTATTGCTGTTGTTATCAAGGAGGAGGAGGAGGAGAAGAATGGAACAGAGACACAGGAGCGATAGCAAGGTGGTAGTGGCATCTTGTGATAGACAGAGTAGAATGCAACTAGTCCGCTACTCCCGGTCCGTGCATATATAACTTGGGTGGATAGCGAAAGAAAACGGATCCTTCCTTATTGGCAGGCAGTTGCAGAAAATTGATTGCATTTGCACAAATATTAATGGATCGTCAAATTAATCTGATTTCCACCAAATAAAGCCGACCGAAGAAAACAGTAGGATCATGTGTCCGTTGCTTTGTCCCTCCAAGGTCGATGCTCAAGCGTGCAAGCAACATTGTTTAGATCGTTTGTTGCATGCCAAGGCCGTTGCAATTTTCTCCATGCGAATATAATCCTCCCTCGATAGGATTGCATTTGCATGCAACTGAATATATACATGCAGAGTTTCTTGTCTCAATATTGATACAGTATGATTTAATGTTTTGGTTTGTCGTCCAAACACAGCCGGCCGTAGCTGGGCCATCCTATATGGGCGATATATCTCTAATAAACAAACTGATGATTAATAAAAATACATGAATAAATTCGGTAAAAAAAAAAACATGGATAAAGGTTTTTTATTCCTTGTGTTTCTCTTCATCTGATGAGGAAACCCTACAACAATACATATATGTATCCAACAGCACCACATACATATAAGGGTAAAAAAAAAAAAAAAAAGAAAAAACCACACACAAAATTAAATATAGATGACTACTAGTGATACTGTGATAGTTTGCCTTGTTTTGCTCGGTATATATACCGAAAGCCATGCATGGTCGACCAATTGAGCTCGGCCGGCAACTATACTATAAGATCATGGAATATATGATGAAGGAAGCAATGCAACAAGAGGTAGCAGAGATGGATCGGAATGGAGATATGAATATACTTACTACTATATATATATATATATACGTATATATATCAATGGACGCATGCAGGAAGGGATCATCGATCATATCGATCGATCCGGCGAGTCGAATGATGGGCGGCCGGCCGGAAGGATGATGCGTGAGATGGATGGACGCAAGCACGTACGAAGAGATATGGATCATGCGGCGGCGGCGTGTGTGAATCCGAAGGCGATGTGCGCCATCCGTCCGTACTCCCTGTCGTGCGCGGCGACGGGGACACGGTGCTGCTCCTCCTCGGCCTTCCACGCGTCCTCGCAGCTCTCGGAGGCGCCCATCGCGGCGGTGAGCTGCTCCATGGCCTTGCCGTAGATCTTAGCCTTGAGGTTGTCGAGCGCGTCGCGGAGGAGGTCGGCGGCGCCGCCGTACAGCTCCAGGCAGTGGTCGAAGCGCGCGCGGCGTGCCTCGGGCGCCTCCGCCTCCAGCTCGGCGAAGTCGTCGATCTTGGACTCGGTGCTGGCGGCGTGGTCGATGGCCATCTTGGTGGCCAGCATGGCCAGCCCGTGCATGTTGTTGGTGCCGGCCTCGTTGATGCGCGGGTCGGCGCCCAGCGACGCCATGCAGTGCTCGTAGTCCACGCCGGCGTGCATCTCCGACGCGCCGCGGCACGCCTCCTCCACGCTCACCGGGGTCGCGCACTCGTGCGGCGCCTCACCAGCATCCATGCTAGGCATCATCATGGGATCAATGCTGCCGGCATCAGGTACCAACTCAAACTCCACCGCCTGCGCCTGCGCCTGCGCGACACCAGCCAGCAGCAGGCAGAGGCCGAGGACCAGCACACGCCGCCGGCCGCTGCTGCCGCTATCACCACCACCACCACGAGAAATCGCCATTTCCGCTTACTTAGCTTGGTAGCTTGAATTGGATGGACGATCGATCTACTATCTGCACTGCACCTGCCTTGTTCAATCAATTCGATCTGTTTAATTTGTTGCTGCTGGAAACAAATTAAAGAGAGGGACAGATCGACGACCTGACCAACCACTAGGATCGATAATAGAAAGATAGAGATCGGAAGGCTTGACGAAGGAGGGAGCTGCGGGCAGATATGGAGGGATGGTCGGAGCCAAGTGAGGCGGGGAGCAAGCCTCGGTGGCTATGCTTTCAATTTCCATGGATGCATGCGCGCCTCGATGGATCATCTCCATCCATCCATCCACCGTTGAATGCTTCAACTGCTGCTATTTTAAGATTGTCTTCTTTAGGCTCCGGCCGTGTTTAGCATATGCAGCAATAACTTCAGAAGCTTTTTTAACCAAATGGGATGAAATTGAGACATTCATCCCACTTCAGAAGCAATAACTTCGTCTGCTAGGGGATGTAATTGAGACATTCCACTTCCCTTAACGTAGAAGGTGCAAGAGCACGCTTTCAAAAAAAAAAAAAAGATGAAATAAGATAGTCGAAGCTCAATGTTTTATCGATCGAATTAAGTAATGATTAACGATGCTATATTTTTTTTTTGAAAAGCGAGCTTAGTTCATACTTCATCAAGAGGAGTTAAAAAGTTAATATACGACTTGTGCCAAGTCCCGTGACGAATTGCCGAGGAGGTGGCACAACAAGTAAAAACAGTAACAAAGGCACCGACTGTAACAGTGCCTTTGTTATATATAGGTATTCTATATATTACCCCGGGGTAGTGAATAATAATCACTATCCGAGCCCAAATCACCGGACCCGACTGAAACCCACGCGCGTCCCCCACGCCGCTCGGTCCCAACCGACCACGGTTGTTCCCAGCCGGTCGGTCCCTCTTTTTCTCCGTAGACCTATTATTAGACGCGTGAATAATTTTAGATCGTGGGATCTCCCGGAGGAGACGCCAGTTGCGCCGCTCGTCGCCGCGACGCACGCCGAGCTCTCCTCACCGAAGCCGCCGGCACCGCTTCTCAATCCATCCCGCCGTCGCTGCCTCTCAACCCATCCCCCGCGGCGCCCATCCTCACCCCAACTCCCCCCCGCGCCCATCCTCAACCCATACCCGTCAGCTGAGGTACGGGTGGCCTCGCCCTCGCCGCCTCTACCCGGCGCCGTGTTACTCCCCGGTTCCCATCAGCTCGCCGTCACCATGGCCGCGGCGAGATGACCCATCAATTTCGCACCAGCGAACTCCCCCCCCACCTCCTTGACGACGGCACCTCAAAAACTGTAAGCTGACTGAATCCCCTCTTCATCCTTCTTCCTGATTACATCTTCATTTTGTTTTATATCACCAGTGATTTGGGAATTACGGGGAGATAATTCCGTGATTTGATTTGTAAAGTTAAGTAAAAAATGGTGAGCAGACCGAATGCCCTCTGCATCCCTGCTCCTATTTCGGTCTTCAGTTTGTTTATTAATATCCTCAGGGATTGGAGTGGAGATAAGATTGTGATTTGTAGTCTTGAGATTGCCCTGTATTTTATTGGGAGCATGTCTATCAATATTAATATTTGCTCAAAGACGGACTGTAATTTAGTAAGCAAAAGTAGAGTGATATGTATTTTACTAGATTATCTCAATTAGTAATTGGATAAGCAATAGATGGCTTAGCTGATGTAATATGACAGTCTTCCTTTGGAGTTTAAGGACTGAAGGTTTCTGATAAGCAAAGGCTTGGCTAATATAAAGTGATTCATACTCAGGTTTGTAAAATTTGGACGCACAGCCTGGTTGCAGGATTGTCACTTATTGGCTAAGTACAGATCTGAATGCCGAGCTTGCCTTAGTTGGATGGATTCGTCTGGTCCGTCAGGTATCCTTTATTTTCCGATGTTTTTTGTATTATCAAAAACTTTTTGGAAACCACTGCAATGAAATGGTTATATCCTCCACGACCACTTCTATCAGCAATATGAAATCCATGTATATACTGCTTATTAGGTCATCTCAATTCATGTAAATACTGACTGCTGCATCAACTTAGTGGCATCTGAAATTCAGAACACACTCCATATATATATGAAAATATATGAAAATAATTGGTACCTCTGGTCGTTAGAAACTTAGAAATGATCCTTTTGACAAAATATTGCACCATTAGTTAGTAATCGGCACTTCAGCACGAGCTATAATTATAATTATAATATTCTTTTGTAGTGACTCTTATTATTCATCACTAAGTTAGAGCATATTTGTATATAATTTTGCTCTTTAACTAACTCTCGTAGATGTCAGTAGGAACTCGAACAATTCCACATAACAAGTACCACATGACTATGGATCGTCAAAAGGAGTAGTCTGAGCAAATTGTATGGATCTGTTGTTGTAATTTTGTTTCAGTTGGCATAATGTCTGAAACATATCCCTTCATTTTTGGTTTGCTGGGCTGATAAATTCCTACTCCTAATTTCTTCTTGTGTGCTGATTAATGTGATTTCAGCATTTTTTAGTCCTATTCAGCCAACATGCAAAAATGATAAATTGGTGATTTCTTAACCAGCAGCGCACAGCGGCGGCTTCACCTTCTGCCGGCGGTGATCTTCCGCGTCAACGGAGGCCGAGGCGTCCGCGGCCTCCGTGCCCGTGGGTGGTGGCCCACCCTCGGCTAGGGGCCCGTGCCTGCGGCCAGGCAATCTCCACTGCGGCCGGCGGCAGGAGGTCGAGTGTCTGGCTCTGGTCATTCTCTTCAATCGATCTCCAGCGAGATAGATGGAGGGCAGCATGCTGATGGATGCAGCTTTGACTCAAATCCATCGCCGCCTCCTGGTTCCTCGTTAGGGCCACCGCACACATCCATGGTTATCATGGAAACCAACGTATCTTGATTCATGCCTGCCCCCAATTTTCTATCGCCTGTCCCAAATCTCTATGGTTACCCAATTTCTATCTGTGTTAAAAAGCGTGACGGAAGTTGAGTAGAGATAGGCTATCTGAATATCAGAGTGAAGTAGAAATGTGCTACCAATCAATGTCTCTTTCTGGTCAGTCTAAGAATGCCTGCATAACTTTTGTCTGGACATAGGATTCTGATGGGGTTGTCAGCAACCTGAAGAAGACAGATCCATATGACATCGATACACCTGATTCTTGCAGTGAGCTGGCAGTGCTTGAATATGTTGAGGACATCTATAGATTCTACAAGAGCACTGAGGTGAGATCTCGTTTTTTGCCTTATATACCCTTCACTTCTTTTATTTATGATAAAAATGTGATTCAAAGGATTGTTGAAGAGACCATTTCTGATCATTGTTGATCTGTGGCGTTGTTTCTTGTCCATGGAACCTGCCTGCCACTCAGCAGCTACATGAGCGTGCAGGCTGAAATCAGTGAGAGAATGAGAGCTATCCTTATCGACTGGATTATTGAGGCACAGTACAGGCTTATTCTAATGACAGAGACACTTTACTTGACAGTCTATATCATTGATCAGTACTTATCCATGGAGAGTGTTTCAAAAAAACTACTACAGCTCATCGGCACAAGTGCCATGCTGATAGCAAGCAAGTATGAAGAGATATGGGCTCCACTGGTAGGCTTACCGTGAATATTGCTGATGTAGTTTCTGTGTGCTAGTCCATTCTTAGTTTAGCTTACCCAAAACAACAATGTTTTTGCAGGTCGAGGACGGATTTGCTGTGCCTTGTGAAATATACCTTTACCAGAGAGCAGGTTCTGACCAAGGAAGAGGCCATCCTAGACAGGCTCCAACAATGTACATGTTCATTGTTCGGTATCTGAAAGCAGCAATGGGTGACAAAAAGGTATAGTTATCCACTCATAGTATTGTGTTTTACCACCACATATTTAGATATTGACATGTGATATGCCATTTTTCTTTTGTACTTTTGGTGCAGGTTCAAAGCATGGCATTCTTCTACTCTGAGCTGGCATTGGTCCAGTACACGATGCTGGTTTACCCTCCATCAGTGACCTTTGCTGCTGCCGTCTATGCTGCCAGGTGTACCCTTTGAATGAATCCACTGTGGTCTGGTATTCTGGAACATCACACTGGCTTGACTGAGCCAGTTACTGTACATCATTATGACTATATCTTGCCTTTCAAATCAATTCTAGTTAGAAACATTGATAATGTTTGCTAAGTTATTGCTGCATATTATGAGGAGTCTGGAATGGAATGTGATTTTGACATGCTATTGCAATTGCAGCCAATCCATTTATGTGAAGCATTATTAACTTTTCATTTCCAATTTCTCCAATTTTGATTTATCTTGTTCTTTCTTGCTTCAGGGTTTGGACTACGGCTCATTTATCTCTCAACTAGATAAATTAGGTCCTACCCTATATTTTTACCTTTTATGCTCTGTTTTTGGACGTGCACTGCCGGGTTGCGGGACTGCGACTTCTTGGTTGCACATATATTGAATGCCAAGCTTCCTGACTCAAATGGAGTCTTGAAGAACTGAAAGCACAAATTAGTACCTGAAGTTTTGTAATGGCAGTCCAGTAGATGCTCTAGAGTTGTTATTTGTTGGCTATATATCCATTGTATGCTGATATATAATGTATATAGAGACTCTACTCTTCTGAAAATTAGGGTTAACCGCAGGTGAAGTACTCGCTTCACTTCGAGCCAATGGGCACTCAAACAGTCAACATTATTTATCACAGATTCGAGATGTTTCCTTGCAAGTCATGACCTTATGAACCCTTTAGGCTTTTTATTTTATACTGCCATTGCCAGCATTCTGATAGACAACATGATGATATTAACCAAATATTCTCTTTGAACTTTGTTCAGGATGGAGGCCCTAGAGGTAAGTACAATAATTGACGATCCATCATGAATAGAAAGCATATCTTTCTGTGCTACCATTTAGTTTTCTGAGTTTGACCTGCTAATGCACACATGTTAGCAAGCTGAGGATCTACAGATATAATGTGTACATAGGTAAAACTTTGATGCCTTTTTCCTTGCTCAATTACCTAGCATTGCACAATTCCTAAATGTAACAAACTATTTCATCGAGCCATTAATTCAGTGCATATTTACATCTAACATAGAGTTTACATTTACATCTTTCTAATTCTTTTTTGGCAGAATGCATGTAGGCGATGCTAAACCTGCAGGAAGTTGAAGGTGGTTTATTTAACTTATACACTTAACTCTTGTTTGCTTGCTGGATAAAATGATTAGCCTGTTTTTAGTGAAAAATTCGTTGCACTCCTCAATGTCTTGAGGCGGTAAAAGACAAGTATGTGCAGATAGTTGAGAATAGTTGCTGGAAATCTGTATGCATGGTTTACTTGTATTATTAATCATGAACTTCTTTCTTATTGTTTTCTTTGTTTTTTTCTTCTGTACACAGGTGAAGCAATTAGCGTCCAATAGAGAAAGGCAAGATAAACGAGGGATGCATTAGTTTTGTTTTGTTTTGTTTATTTTTTTATAAAATATATTGTTTGTGATTTAGTGGAATCACAAAACTACGTGTATTAGTTTATTGCAATCTTCTTGACGATTCATTTACCCTCTAAATTTACCTTCGAGTTGGAGACTTTTTCTTGCCCCTTTCCTTACCTATTTCAATATAAAATCTACCTTTCAAATAAATAAAAAAAACAATACACGTCCAAGCATTCTTGGACATTCATCCGTCGGAAAAGTCATCACGCTAAAGGAAAACAACCAAGATCGGCTGCAAGAAAAAAAAAAAATGAAAAAAATAGGCCACAACAAAATTGGAAAAAAAAAAATTGGCCACCACGTGACGTAGAAAGAAAACAAAAATTTTGTCTACAACAAAAAAGGAAAAAAAAAACGGCACCAAGAACAATGAAAAAAAAATCGGTCAAGAGGACACCACATCTCGTACAACACGAAAACCAAGAGCCTGGGAACGTCGGGGGCAAGTCCAAGAGAATCGGCGGGCTGGCCTGCCGTGGGGGCGCCATCCTGGCGCGCGTGGTGGCCTGCCGCAGGTCTCGGGTAGTGATTAATAATCACTACGATTAATAATCACTACCCGCAGATGCTAAATTAAGCGCACATATATATATATATATATATATATATATATATATATATATATATAAGAGTATAGTCTGTAGCTACAAAATATGTCATTCTGTAGCCAGGTCGGTCTAGTGCACCAGGCGTTCTCCGCTGGTCCTGCTGATCCGGTCCAAGAGTTACTGTTTATCCATGATTACCGCTGTATTAATTGCCTACCAAAAAAAAAGCTTGCCTATTATTACGGCATGCACACACGTGCATGCGGGAAGCAAGTAAATGCTGCTGGGTTAGTTACGATAATTTAAATGGCTGGATACGGTAATACTAGCATGCATGCAAATGTTTTACGAGGACTCACGTGCACGGAAGCTAGTGTTACGATAATGCAAGTTACTAGAATTTGCAATGATAATATTTACGAGATTTTGTACTATGAAGTATATTTACTAGAATTGGCACTATTAGTATTTACGAGAATCATCAATAATAATATTTCGTGAATTTGTACTAGTACTAGGAAATATTTACGAGAATCTGGAATGAGAATAGAGGACTCAACGTGATGCTTTCCAACAGTAACCATCAAGAAAATTCACAAGATCATATACTAACTTGTGGACAAGCACATCGCTAATACATAACACATCGAAATTTTGGATTAAATCAAACTAATTCATCTATATCTGTACGCCATTTGGGGCTGCCATCCAACTGGGGCGGCAGGTCCATGTTGCCGCCGGAGCCGACATCCGTGCAAGGCGAGCAGCTGCGTCGCCGGGGCCGCCATCCGAGCGAGACATGCGTCGTCGTTGGAGAGTGCCGTTGAGCAGGGCGAACGGCGTCGCACAGCAGCAACAACAGCCAGTGGCTCTGCTCCGACATGTGCCGACGCCGGCTATGTGCGAGATCCGGCGATGCATCGCGGCCGACGGGCGAGTGGCTCGCGAAGTCCTGTGCCCCAGTGAAGCGGCGCGGCCGACGCTCGGGATGCTTGCACGGTACAGCATCGTGGACACGCACGCGTGGTTCCAGGGTGGTTGCGCCTACCTCCGCGACGCCGTCTGCTCCGCCTCCAGTGGTCGTACTCGTACACGCCTCCGCCTCCGCCCACGACGACACAGCCATGCACCACCCATCATGCATGCCGATGTCGCACCATGCCGGTGCCGCCGGCCACCACCCACCATGCCGATGTCGGTGCTGCGGATCAGGAGTCAAGACGCCGCCAGCGCTGGAGGCTGCGCAGGCCAGGCAGAGCAAGCGCCGGGCCATCCTCGATCCGGCCGCCACCGCAGGGCCGCCGGCAGGGCACGAGGGCGCTGGTGTCAGAGACGACGGGCGTAAGGCGCCAGGCCACGGCACCCGAAACCCTGCCGCGAGCGTCGCAGTGAGGCGCGGTTGCGTGGCATCGCCTTCGCGAGGGCTGCAGCCAGGGCCGTCGGACAAGCGGAAGATCGCCTCTGCATGTGGCGGCGTGCTCCAGCAACGTCCGCAACAGCGACCGTGCGAACGAAGCAAATCGAATGGCAATTAGGAAGCAACGTGGTTAACGGGGTGTCCTATATATATACAATCCAATTTTAGAATATAATAAATGGCTAGATTTATGAGCTAGGCAAGGCACGCGGAAATTAATTAGCCCATAAAGTCGTTTGCATGCTTGCCGCTCGGTGGTCTGGTCCGGTGGATCGAATGGGTTGGGTCCAGCTACAGAATCAAATATTTTGTAGCCAGCCATGAAGTAATAGTTCTATATATATATATATATATATATATATATATCTCGAATAGAACAGCAATGCCTCCCACCGCTCCTAACCCCCGACCCGACCGTTAGCGCCGCCGCCGCCCGCACGCGCCGCCGTCGGCGACCTTCCCAGCCACCTCTCCCCCCTTCCAAGCCCGGATCTGTGCTCCCCGAGCTGATCTACCCGTCCATGGCACCGGCGGGGACAGCGCTGCCCTCCTCGGACGCCACGCTGCCCCGGGCGACCCCCCCGACCCCTGCACACCGGTGGCCTCCCCGGCGGCGGGGCTGCACCGGGAGGGCGGGGCGCCGCGGCCCAGCCGGGCGCCATGCGCGGTGGAGGCGGCCAGGGCCACGCCGCCGCCCGTCCCGGTCCTTCCCCGGCGGCCTCCATGGGACGGCCCTCCTCCCCTCCCCGTTGTCGCGCGTCACCGGCCTCCCTGTCTCCCGCCGGCCGCCCCCGACGGCGCTTACGGCGACGCCGGCGGCCACCTCTCCCTTCACCTCCCCTGCCGTCGCCGAGGGGCGGTCGCAAGCCACGCGTCGCTTGGCGCGCGGAGGCCGGGCCGCTGCCCCGCACACCTCGCTCCGCCCCAGGCCTCGGACCCGGTCGTTCTTGGCCTTCTTCGGGTGCGGAACGCCGCGCGCCCGTCTCCTGCGGCGCCCGGCTCCTATGTCGACCTCGCCGCCCCGGGACACAGCGCCGCCCGCCACCGACGATGACAGCCCGTCTCCTCAGGCCGGGTCCATGGTCGTCCCTCCGTGGGAGGCCTCTCCATCCCCGCCCCCTCCCGTCGCGGATGTCGAGGAAGGAGAGTTTGTGCCCACATCGTCGGGCTTGGCTGAGCTGCAGTTCACAGCCGGACGCTCCGGCTCCGGTGGCTGCGGCATGTCGCTTTCCCCGGACGCGGCACCCTTCTTCCCCTCTGCCGGAAGATCCAAGGCATTGCGTTGGGTGGATAATTTCTCCGACTGCTCGGACGATGAGGTCGAGTCCGTCGAGCCGGAGGCCCCCTACCGCCGTGCGGCGCGCCTTGCCTTCCATTCTCCGTTGGGGCCTTCCCCTCCCTGGTTCGGACGGTCTTGCTCCTCACCGGTACCGCCCGACCGAGCCTTCGCGGCGGCGCCGTAAATGTCGCCCGATATGGATGCCGTCGGGACATGCCGCAGCCGCCGTGGCGGCGTCGTCGTCGGCGCTTTCGCCCCATCGGCGCAGGAGGTTAGATGCGGATGTCGGCGTGCCTCGCGGCGCCAAGCCCATCGTCGCCACGCCTCTCGGCGTCTCCGGCCTCCGAGGGTGCCGGACGCGCTGCGGCTCGACGACGCCAGCCGGCCCGCCCGTGTCTCGCACACCGTCGCCTCGATCGCCAGCGTGAGCGGCCCCTCCGCCGCCGCCGCCGGTGCATTCCGCCCGATCGATGATGATGGCTTCACGCTGGTGCAGGGCGTAAGGCGTTGCCGCCACCGCGCCTCGCCTGCGCCCTCATCGCCCGGCATGAGATCCACCATCGGCGGCGCCCGCCGGCACCGCCTGCCATCGCCCGCGCCCGCCCGACCGGTCCGCCCGGCGCTTGTCGGCGATGCTTCAACGCCTCTCCAACGAGCATGTGCATGCACTCGCACCTTCCCGTCCACGCCGCTCTCTTTGCTACCGTGAGGACATCGGCGTCGCTGCCCGATGAAGGTCTTGGACGTCGGGGCCGAGCCGCGGCACGGCCTCGCGGGCCGCTCGTCCACGTCGTTCGCCTGGGCTGCACCTCCCAGCCCCCCGCCGGCTGGACCGGGGGTGACGGCCCCATCCAGCGTCACCGACACCGCCCGGGGAGGAGCCGATGCGGCACCGGCGCCACCGATGGGTTGGGGTGGGGCCCGACGGTGGCTTCCCGTGGCCTCCCCCGCTCACGCCCGGTCTGACGAGGTTGCGGTGCTTCCTCCCCCGATTAGGTCGACCCGATGCTCTTTGAGCCCACGGCCTCCCTCGTCGTGCGCACACAACCCGAGGTCGGGTTTGACCTCCCGGAACCTAATGCTGGTGGCCGTGAAGACCCCATCGTCGTTGAGCTGCGGGCCGTGCCGACCCCTGAGCGTTGGGACCCCATGCGCCTCGAGGAGGCGGTGGTCGTTGCGAGGCCCATGGTCGTGGAGGTCCCAGCCGGGCTTGAGGCTCTTCCTTGCCGGAAAGCAGACCTTGTGCATCACCCGACCGTCGCCCCTGCTCCGGTGCCAGACTGCGAGGTTGCCGGAAGCGCACTGGACACGACCCCCCGCTCCGCGCACTCAACGAGCCCGGTGTGCGTGCCAACGGTCGACGAGTTCGTCGCCGCTTTCAAGAGACCACTTGAGCCTTCCATTCTCTCCACTCCGGTGTTGAGGAAGACGCGCTCTCGTCAAGATTCTCCGCTAATTCCGAGCGTAGCGGCGTGGCTTACCGCAAAAGAGTGGGTTCGACACACGAACCCGGAGGCCCGGGCTAGGAGGGTCATCTTGAAGAAGATCGGGATGGACGCCGAAGCCGAATATGAGGATGCCGTCTCTTTTGACGAGCTCCGCATCGCCTTCACCGGGCCTCTTGCTTTGAGGTCAACATGCGGGGCATGGAGGCATTCCTTCTTCGGGGGCAGAAGCGTCGCGTCGATGCCTCCGCCGGGCCTAAGTGGTTGTTGGTCCCTCGATCCGGTAGCTGGATTTGGTTATCATGTAGTCGCTTTGTTTAATTCCAGGTAGATAGGTTGTTTGTTTTGCTTTTCGTTTCTTGACCTTCGATGTCGTCTCGGCATCTCGGCTTAGTTTGTATTTGGATTTGGTTTTCCTCCTCTTAATGAAAAACGGGTGAATGGCCCGATCGAAAATATATATATATATATATATATATATATATATATATATATATATATATATATATATATATATATATATATGCAGAATTGCAGATGCAACAACGTACTAAATGTCTACTACTGTAGAGCAGTGGGTGTTGATTAGTAGTAGCAGCCAAAGCTAGTGCTCGATCATAGGGCTTTACTATACTATTTACTGGGCAAATTAAGAAAAGAAAGCGGCCGGCTCATCGCATAATATATGCTCGTCAATACTTTTCTTTAATTTTTCGGTGGTAGATCTATCGGCCCATTTATAAGACTGTGCACGCCGCATAATGGGCCGGAACAAAATACGAAAGCATTTCTATATATTCCCTGCAAGCAATGAATAAAAAGGTGATATTTGGATGCCATGGTCCACCAGCCACAAAACACACGGTTTTATCACCATTAATTCCTACTGTATGAAACTATATACAACATATATATTTATATGAAATTAATAATGGTATTAGGTAAAATATCTAAGCCCCAAGAAATATGTTGTTGAATGAAGTACATATTTATGGATAATTGAATTTTGATTTGTAATCTCCAGAATGCACACTTGAGCGGTAGTATATGTATAGTGATCCTTGTGATTTCACTACTTGTGTTGCTCCTTATTGTTGTTGATGTCGGCCTCTTCATCATCTGCTTGATGTTTGCTATCTGTGCAGCATGCCGCTGCGGCATCCTTCTTCTTTCCCCACAGCAGAAGGTAGAGCCCAAATATCATCAGCGCGGATCCTAGAACGCTGTTTTTTGAATTTTGTTTGTTAATTTGTTTCGAAACGTAAAAGATCAAAAACATTGTTATGCTCGCACATAGATGCATGAATGAATGCTCAGTTCATATTATAACTGATATATGCTGCACAAGAAAAAGACCACATCATGCACAGTATGTACCTGCCAAGATATAGCTGTTCATGGAGGAAGAAGAAATCGATGAGGGCCACCAGGATCTGGATGATGGGCATGAAGGCTGCAGTGAAAACTGGACCCCTCTTATGGACGCACCAGGTCATTATCAGGAAGCCTGCTGCAGACGCCATGATTCCCTGATACCACCAATATATATATTATTAGATATGCAACAAAGTCTTAAATAAGTATATATATTTGTTGTTTCAAGGTAAAAAAAAACTTATATTTCTCTTTCTCTGAGTTTGATTTGATTATTTCATACTCCTATGTATCAATGAAACTTACATATAATCCTTAGTTACTAGCTAGTTACACTTCCCTACAATATACATCCTCTGTGATCCTGACCTAGTCATGCATCATGACGAGATATATATTTTCATTTTCTTTCAGAACAAATAAATAAGGAGTCACCAAGCAAAGATTCTGATACATAACATGGAGGGTTATGTGGACTAGTGGAGTTAACATCTTTGAGCTTATCCAGTTTTAGTGTTCAGTTCTCTGCTAAAAAATAAGGTTATTAGTGCAAGAGATACTAATTATGGAGAAGATTAAGGTTTACTACTAGTAGTATTTTCTCCACTTGTTGGACGGACAAACTGTGGTGGGTGCTACAAATGCTACCATCATTAATTTTTGTCGCACTCAGATTTATCGTGATTACTGCTCTTTACAAAAGCCACTTTGACCTAGATTTTTTTGTTAATGCTAAATAGTATAATAACCACCATGGTGCGGATCCGTGTGGCTAGGGATAACGTACTGCTGATCTGAGCCTTTATTCATGCCTAATAAGCAATAAATTAAGCTCATCGATCAGATGCATGATATCTTACTGAATACAATATCGTGACGATCTCGAGCTTGTTTGTGACGATCCACACCGATGTGTGCCTCTCTATCGTCACCGTGAGCGCTCCTGCCTGCAGCGCGCTGATGAAGAACATGAAGGCGGTGCTGGAGTAGAGCGCCGGGTACTTCTTTGTCAGCTTTCCTTGCAGCAGCAACCACAGGGAGAAGAAGAGGCAGTTTGCCAGTAATGCTACAGTCCCCAGCATCCACATCTTCTTGTCGACCTCTACTTGAGATGAGGAGGCAGCAGGAGGAGCGTTGCTGCTCTGGTGTGTGACGGCCACGCCCTTGTAGAGGCTCAGCAGCAGCACTCCTCCGAGCGACATGAGCGTCCCGAGGATCTTTGCACACCCTGATTTGCTCTTCATGTTGAGCGACTCCACCCTGAAGATCCATTTTAGTTCACTGCGTGCTGGGGTTTAGAGTCCACTGACAAGCAATGCATATGCACACATGCATACCGTAGAGCAATGGCAATGAGGAAGGTGAGGACAGGAGACATGTTGGCAAATGTAATGGCGAACGTCGCAGTGGTGAACTTGAGCCCATAGAAGAAGGCGTACTGCGAGAGGGCAGCACTGCATAGACGACGTGTAGTACACATTAATTAAGAAGAAAAACAGAAGAAGAATCTAATACTGCATATGTGTGTTAGTTGTACCCAAGCACTGCACTGAAGAAGTGGTACACAAAGATCTCTAGCGTTAGCTTAGGCCTTGTGTTCCTGCAGGAAATTTAAAGAACCACAGCTAATTATTAAGAACATCGATCATTATATGTATATAGCTGAATGAATCTGTTGGAGAATATCAAAGCACGTACCGTTCTTTGAAGTAGGCTATTGGCGCTAGGAAGAGAGTGGCGACCAACTGGCGAAGAGTGATAAGAACCAGGGGATTGAGCCCTTGCTCCAGCGCCTTCTTCGCCAGCGCAGTCATCCCAGCAGCGATGAGGTTGAAGACCAGCATTACCATCACCGGCCTCCACTCATCCATGTTTGGGTGTGGCATCATCGTCCCCAACAATAATATCACTAGATGTGTCAATGTGTTGCAAGATGCTTCTCTATATATATGTTTGATATTGAAAAGGTCTGGTCATGGACAGGGCTAAATTTATATAGTATATATGGGCTGCTGGAGCCCTTCCACTTACCAATGTCCCTGAATGAAAACTAAAGCGACGGCTCTCGCTCGTTCATTCTGAGGGAGAAAGGTATATGCTACATCCCTAGTTGCTCGATCTCCAGTGAAATTATGATTCAGCCAAGCATTGATATTTTTTCCTGCTTTATGCATGGTGACTATAAGTTTTCAAGAAAGTGAAGAAAAGCTGGATATGCACTCGGTTTACAAAATTCCAGGGATTTGAAAAGCTCTTCACGGTCAGCTCCTCGCCTTCTGTATATAAAAATCTCTTTAATCTGCATCACACATAAGTCCTCTATATTGCATCATTCTTCACCTATAAATTATACAAGTTGTCAGCACTACTGCAACTGTACTACTGATACCATATTGTGTATGCGCTGCTAGCTCTTTGGTTTTTGTAAAGAATTCATGGCAAAATCTGTAAACATGCATGAGTTTCAGAAAAGGAAGAGGGCCTAAAGAATGACCGTCAAAAGCATTGAGGTGGTTCAGCATCTGCACCTGATGAACTTTACTGCCAGAGTGCTCGATAGGAAATAAAAGAGCATAGCAAATCTGATGCAGTGGTACAGTTGCTTAGTAGGATTTACTCTGTTAAAAGTTTGAGGCCGAAATTAATAGGAAGGGGAATATATTATATTAGAATGGCAGTTTCATGATACCAGTATGTAACAACTTGGCACTGAATAATTTTAAACAAACTCATTGTAACACGGGCATGTCACATACAAAGTGAAGGCACATAGCCGATAGCTGCAGCAATATATATTATAATCCACTTGATATTTCCATTTCAAAGACGAACGAGGAAAGAATTGACTTGCTTCTCCTCATATTTTTGTCAAGAAAAACTGACAGTAGTAGGTGGCTCAAACAACTATATCTTCCCCAAGAGGAGAGAGGCCCCCTCAATGGCAGTCAATCGCACTGCTGCTGCAGGGTTAACACAACGCAAGTGACTTTTGATGTGTCCTCATATTCTTTTAAGAAAAGTTTGTCCTGCTTTTTTCCTCATTTGATGGATGATATTGTATCTAATTAATCTTTTGTGCCTGACTAAATCATGATGTGTTAAGGACCAAATATATCACAGTTTATTTGGCTAATCATGCATAATTAGCCATTTTTGTCATCTGAAGTAAAAATGAATAGGTCGATGACGAAAGGCGAAAGCCATGATCTGATATGCCTCATGAGCACGCAGCCTATGCCTGATGCTCCCACTCCCTGAACAAAACCAAAAAGAACATGCACAGCAAGCGCAACAATGCAAATAAGTCATCTGAATTCATCATTCACGTGTTATGCTCTTTGGATTGGATGTGAGATCAAAAGCTATCTCTGCGTAACAAGTCCTGCAGCACTGGCCGGACTCGGTCTTCATCGCCGATGATATGATATGAATTGTAGGTGAGGTGAATATATATGTGTACCAGCACTAGTGTCAGCCAGCCTGCCTACATCTATATGCATCAGAGCAGGAGCAAGTGTTCCTGTAATGCTCCACTACGGCACTACCAAAATTCCAGAGTTGAATTGGACACCATTTCTTGTCTGCCATCTCTGTCTCTCTCTCTCTCTCTCTCGTTGGAATTAGCTTCAGTTGCCTACTGTAGATGAGAGAGATTGGTGTAATAGGTTCAGTGATTGTATTGAGCTTAGAGAGATTGCTCACTGCTCATAACAGAGTATATTCAGCGAATAAGAAAACAGTGTCTAGATGAATCCACCCAATACATGTTAATTAAGCACGGGAGTGTACCATGGCATAAGAAGCACGCGGCATATCAGTGTCATGTCCTCTTTTTTTGCATAGTGGAGCAATCAGGTTCCAGTCACCAGAACAAGCAACTGGAAGTGGAACAGAGGGCAGACAGACAGCATAGCAGCCTCACCACCTGCAACCTGTTGACGAGGAATGGTACAAAGTGCATCCATGTTGCTCGCATTCAGAATTTCAGATGAGTGTGGGCATCAGATGCTGTCACTGCTGAGGCTGCTGTAAGCATGCTACCGTCATCAGGTTAAGAATCTTGTGGCCCCTGCAGCCATGGGAGCATTTACATCAAAGGCAAATAATTCAGAGGTTTGCCCTCTGTTTCTTGAACATTCCATTCCATCAAAGAATCAGGATCCCCGTTATCTTTGTCTCTTGGTGTTCCTGCTCACCATTATCAGAAATATCTAGGTCATTACTACTTCAATAGAATTGGACTTCTGTTGTTTCGTTGATTGCGATCTTTTGAACGCCTGTTGCATCACGACCATCCATTACAACACAAGTTCTACTGTGATGAACAAGGCATAAGGTACAAATCGAATCTCTCAAAACATTTTTGTTTTGCATACAATGAACGCAACTGCCAGTACAAAAGTTCTACTGTGCTCTACCCTGGGGTCTACATCACAAAAAGATGATCACTTGGTATTTCAACAAAACGGTTAACCTCTTTCAACCAAAGAACAGATGAACACAAAAATATGTTCACAAACAATGTTGATACCATAGGAATGCCACCTCCAATTACATAGTAACATCCTAAGACAGTACAAAACTTCAGTATCCAATCAACTTGGGAAGATGTAATTAACTGACTCAAAAACACAACACAAAAAAGGTCCACCTCACTAACACAGCTTTTGCTAGCGCTAGCAACAAAGGGCGCCTCACTGCTCCTCAGAGATAGGGCCCTTGTCACTCACATAAATACCGTCCAAGAACTTCCTGATATCCTTCTTCTTGACATGGCATTTCTGTTTGAAGACAAACAAAAACTTTTGTTTAGGATGGTAGTTCATGACTTCTGATAAGATGCATATTCACTAATAATAATAACACCATCCCAATGCAGTGACCATAATTGCAGAAAGAAAGATTGCTTCTCATGGAAGGCCGAACGGCATCCATTAAGCTATTGTGAGGTCAACTTATTCAATTGAATTACATGAATTCTTAGCTGGCATACAAGATTGAAATAGTAATTATGATAAAGAACACTTGTGTCTAAAATTAAGGTTCAGTTAGCAATATGGCACTATACTGGCGGACATGGAACACCGCAGCACATCATTATTACTACACTAAGTCTTGACAATATGGTAGAGGTAGAGTAGATAAAGGTTCAATGTAGTAAAGAAACAGAGATGCAAGGACTCTAACCTGATTTATCAGGGCAGCGGAGCGAGAGACAAGCTCAATGTCATTGCCATCAAGAATAAGCTCATCCTTTACCTTCTCTGAACGCAAGATGGTCACGCCGTCAAGCATGTCAACCTTCCTGACCTGGAGGGAAAGGAAATCAGAATGTTTCACAAGAACCAACGTCGATATCAAAGCGGTCAATCGCATAAAGGAGTCGCAGGATGCCATAGTAGAACATAGATTTAACTTTATAGTTGGGCCCATAGTATCTATAGAATGCAAACTAGGTCTGCCGATTCAAATACGCATGGATTGTGTGAGGGGGCTCTATCAATCATCATGTACAATAAGCACAATACAGCTAGGTAGCACAACAGCAGCAGTGGTTGTGATTTGTGATAGTATAGTCATCACGGGTGAATGAACATTGTGATCCACTGAAGACACTGAATGAGTTTCGGTACCAGTATGTATAATTACCATTGAAAACGTAAAACATTACCAATTCTAAGCTCTACATACATAAGAAATGAAATGCATTTCAAGGCCTAACTAAAAACAAGGCAACATTGGTTCATATGATTCTGCTAAGGTAAAGAAACATTTCATCCATGGCACACGGCTCAGAAGAATGAGGAACAGGAAATTGGCGTACCTTCTTCTCCCCGAGGAAGTTCCTGATCTCAATGGCGGAGTTGGCGTTGGTGATGGATGCGTTGATGGGGAAGTGGGCGTAGACGAAGCGCATCTTGTAGCGGAACCCCTTGGTGACGCCGGTGATGAGGTTCTGCACGTGGGAGATGGCGGTGCGGATGGCGGCCATGGTGCGGCGGGTGCCGAACCAGGCGTCGACCTTGAGCTTGCGGCCGCCCTCCTGCAGCTGGAAGTCGAGGTTGAGGTGCTTGAAGTTGCGGGTGAGCTTGCCGCGCGGCCCCTCCACCGTCACCAGCTTGGCGTCCACCGTGACCGTGACCCCCTCGGGGATGTCCATCGTCTCCGTGGCCAGGATCGTCTTCATTTTGGCCGGCGGCGGTGGCGGCGGCGGAGAGGAGGCGAAAGAAGCGGTTCGAGTTTTTATACAGCACAGCAAAGGAGAAGGGCGGCGGCGGCGGCGTTTTCCTCCCTAGGGTACGAGAGAGAGGAGAAGAGTTGATGGTCCTGGGCTGGGCTAATCTTGCTTTAAGTGGGCCATCGTTAGGCCCATTGTTACACTGGCGCTTTCCCACTTGCACAGCCCAATTTGCTCAATTCCTTCCAAAAAAAAAGTCCAATTTCTTGCTTGGTTACTACTAAAAAAGCATATTGAGTTTGAAATAATTCTAGTGGTGTACTTGAGGAAGTCCATGACGTGAAATTTGATGAAACCAATACATCTCAAGATAAGGAAAAAAATCTCAATGATATGAGGGGATCTCAATTGGTGGATGGTATAAAGAACATGGACATTTGGGACATTAGGCCAACACAAGTGATTGATGTTGAAAACAAAGATCAAGTGCAACCCTCTACAATGATGCAAGCTAGTGCTTCTCAAATGCAAGATCAACAAGGGGCTAGTACATTATCTCATAAGATCAAGTCAAGTGATCAACCAAGCTCAAGCAACCAAGGTCCAATACTTCAACCATCACGTATTGCAAGAGATCATCCCATAGACCAAAACGTTGGTGATATTAGTGGTGGTGTGCAAACTAAATCAAGACTAGCATCATTTTATAGTGGCAAGGCCCTTCAACTAGAGCATCCACCACAAGGGCGGACGACGAACCCGCATACAAGAAAGAGGAAAGCTTAGCTAAAACAAAGACTTAATAACCAAACGAAACATGAACACTTACTATGATACCCGTTGAGGTACAAAGCCGATGTTCATCGAGGTACAGGTTAGGGAGACACCGACAAGTCCGGCGCTTCCCGAGCTCTTCCTCACATCTCTCCCATGGACTATACTAGAGCTAGCTACTAGGGCCTAAGCCCATGAAGCGGAACCGCTCTTGCTCTAGACTTGATGCTCTTCTCTTGTGTGTTGTTGTGTCCTTTAAGGAGAAGCTCTACCCTCTAATTTATACAAGGAGGAGGTCGGTTTCGGCACCAAATCAGGTAAGCACCGCATGCAACATGCAACCGCCTCAATGCCTAGTGGAGACACGGCTAGAGAAAGGGCGGTTTGATTGGGCCCGCTTGGGGTCCGGGGGGTCCGGCCGGGCCGGCCGGCCTTTGCCACCGCCTTTCTCTGGTGGTCTTGTCGGCTGGCCTAGACCTCGGACCCGATGGTGCACCAGTCCATTCCCCCCCCCTTAGAATTAGCCTTTTTGCAACGCACTTATTTGAAGACGTGTTTCCGCAATGTGCTTTCTTCCTCGTTTGTCGTGTTTTCATTTGATTCCATGTTTAAGTCTTGTAAAACATTTTCTTTTGAATACAACTAGAAATAGGTTAGTAGTAAAGGTAGGCACTAGGTTTGCAAGTTTCTCATAAGTTAGACATAAGTTGATGCCAAGTCAGCCTAGGCTGGGTAGGAAGTGGGCGCCGCTTGCACTGCAAATGTTGTATGCTATTTTCTTCTTATTATCAATTAAAGCCGGTTTGCCAAATCTTTTTTAAAAAAAAAGAAATATCCTTGCAAAATTCATTCCGCCCGAGCAGTCCCAAACGAGGAAATGAACTCGTTGTCCATTCATGCATGATTCATTCAACTGGTTCAACCAACAGTACGGTTCTATATTTATTATAACATATACTCTTCTTCCATGTAAAAATAATGCACAATCCTCACATATCATGCGATCCTCAGATTCCTCACTTGTCGAGAAGAAGTTAGCACACACAACAAAAATAACGTGTACCCTATATTCCTATTCTTCTTTATTCTCCATATGTGTTGATTAGATAAAACCGAATAATTACACATATAAACTCTATACTTTATTGCATATAGTACATCTATATAGCTCATTTTTTAAAATTTATTATTACACCTGCCGGCCATAAGCTAGAGTTGCCTTTTTTAGACAACACATGAGTGCTAGAATTGCATTATTTTCAGGATGGAGGGATTACTACCTTCACCAAAAAAAAAAAAAAAAAAAAAAAAAAAATCTAGCTATTTGCTGACCAATACTAATAATCAATATAAATATACATGAGAGCGATCTAGGCTCACCACACTAGAAATGTTGTTGGAGTTTTTGTTTTTTTATAGACTTTTCTATTTTAAAGATTGGATAGATCATAGGTTTAGCTAACTAACTCTCTTGGAGTTGCTCTAAAGACGGTTGACTTGTTAGTGAGTCGCCCCATCTTGTGTGCATGTATGCTTGAACTAAGGCACGCTCAAGGAGAGGGGAGGTGGTGGGACGAGTGGTTCCACATCTGCATCAAAATTGCTTCTTTGAGGCCCCGTTTGACATGGCTCCTCTAGCTGCTTCAAGAGCCGTTTTGTGGTAAATGAGATAAAAAACGGTTTCAGTAAAGAAACCCCTTAAATCATACTCTTACAAAGGGTTTGAGGTACCATGGAGCCAAAAATAGTAGCTTCAAGCAGGTCCACCTCATCCTACGTTGCAATCTGTGAGAGCATGTTTTAAGGGTGCTATTTTTTTTTTTTTTTTTTTTTTTTGCGAAACAATGGTCGAGCTATTTCACCAAATAGTTTACCAAACGGCTTCTGATGGAGTTGTTCATGGAGCAAAAGTCTAAAAAACAGCTTCAGTAGTGAAGTGAAGCCGTGTTGGGCCTTAATTACTTGGACGTACATGGACTTGCAATAACAACCATAACTTTTTTTTTTTAGGAAAACTACTACAACCTGGGTGGTTCCTTGAAACAACCACAATTCAACCTAACTAAAACTTTATCACCAATTCAAATAGAAAAATAAGTATAGACCACTAGCTAGCTAGCAGGGCCGGCGATTAGCAGGTGCAAAGTGTGCGACCGTTTAGGGCCTCCAAAATCGGAGGGCCTCCGAATTTACAGCTACTACTAGTCTGCTATGCTAGCTGCTATGATGCTAATTACTTGCGTACTAGTTTTTACTCTTTTAGCATTAAGATTTGATCTATACCTAGTAGTGTAAGACCTATATAAATTTGAAGATTTATAATTAAGTGAAAGCATGCTTTGATTTTCTTGAAATTTAGGGCCTTATCATAAATTTTGTTCCAGGGCCTCCAAATCCTAGGTACGGCCCTAAGCTAGTGACTCACGGCAGTCGGGATAGATTTAATGGCTGCAAGCAAATAGCACCATACTCTAGTTATTGTACTCTTCAATTCAATTCCAGATTGTTGCTTATTTTTTGGTTTTATTGTAAACCCGTCTTTCCTAAGTTTGACTGACATCTACTACACCTATGTAAGCAAACCCCATTAGGAAGTTCTCTGCCTTGTGGTGAAGCCACATCATCAGTAGGTCCCACAGCTCTCTAAACTTAAGTTCGCATCTTGTGTGCCTCCCTGTGCCGCACCCCTTCACTTCTCCGACCGGTAATAGCTCCACTCAAGTAATATACTAATAATCAATGTAAAAGCTCAAGAGTCATTCTCTTGGAAAGAAAATGATGAGTCTCCACACTCATGGGTCATCGGGGTTATTAAAACCTCCCACCTCCTGCTCACACGAGAGCATTCGGGCATCTGTGGCTTCCCGTTCATTCTCCTCTCCACTCTGTTGCTGCTCGCCTTGCGTCTCCTTGCGGCGCCGCCGCTCCACTAGAGAGGCGAGCGAGATCAGCGTGCGCAGATCGCACGGGAAGAGCTCACCGGCCTTTGAGGCGTCCCTGCTCGTTATAGAATAATAATGCACAAAATCATTACTTTCTCTATTTCATACAAAAATTACACTTTGGAATTGAGGGATAGAATTTTTAAATTTATCTTCTCCTAGATAAATACTTCTGATAAACTAATACTCCCACTATTTAGTTGACAAGGCACTGGCTAGTAATTAATCCGAGCGCTGAGAACCACATCTATATATATTTTTATATATGATACGCTAAAGTTGGGATTACTATTTCAATGATCGTACGTGCCCTTGATTATTTATTTTTTGAGTGAAAAAGGGAAATAATTGAAAAGCTCTATCATGTCGATTGCATTGATGGGATCGATGGGAATACTATAATGCATACTACTGTGTTTTCCGGCCTTTTGCTTTGCTAAAAAGCATGCATTTCTAATGTTGGTAACAGGCATCAATTCTTTAGTGTGTGGAAGAACTAAGTAGATTCCCAATTTATAAATGCGTGAATATTATATTATATATAGTATTCGAATTTCGTTTCCGCGTGTTTGCGTCTGCGTGTTTGCGTCCGTCCGGGTCGGGAGCATCGGATTTGCAGGGCACCACCAGCGAAAAGGCACACAACACAAGCATGATCCTCGACGCATGAACGCAACGCCTTTGCTTGCTTCCTTTATTATTATTTTATAATTTGTGTCTCTTATTACTTCACTCTGTTCGTCAATCACTTTTGTCGACACGAGGACAGCATGTTTCATCGACTGTTATTTCTTTTTTTTTCTTTTTTACGAGCCGAGCGAGAGAGCTATTCTCTCCGCCAAATTGTAATTAGTTTAACTTTTTAACTTTAAATTTGATCACTCATCTTATTAAAAAATTTATACAAATATCGTCAAATTCAAGCCATTTTTAAAAACTTTTATTAATACAGCATGCCACAAGAAATTAAGCAAACCAAGGCAAGAAAAAGGAGAACGGGTCGTCAGTCAAATTTTCACTCCCCCTTCAAAGAAGAATAGGAAAGGAAACCCTAGAAGAGCCCCGCCGCCGGCTCTCGCCTTCCACCACCGCTGGTCTCCCTTCTCCTCCGGCATCACGCCGGGGGTTGAAGGGAGTGGGGATCCATCGTTTTTTAACAGGTGTTTCCCTAGCAGATTAAGTCTTCAAGGTTCAAGGTTTCTCCGGAGATCCAATCGAAGAGATTGGCCACGGCATAAGGCGTCGTCAAGATCATCGATGGAGCGATGGAGCATGTCGTTCCTCAGCGGTGATGGCAAGACGAAGTCATCATCATTGATGGAGAATAAGGTACTCCAACTCTTCCTTTGTCTCACTGTAGTTCTATGCAGCCATGGTGGGGGCTAGTGAGAGTTTGTTTTCCAACGATATCTATCTGGATGTCGGTTGGACTTGCGTTCTCCCATGACGAATCTGGTGAAAGTGTCGACGATGAGGTCGATGACGTAATCGGCGACGCCAATTTCATAATATATGTTTGCATGTGGAGTTTTAGCAGTTTACTCCTCTTTTGTAAAAGTGATGGGTACGAGGATGACGGTGATGGATGGTAAGATGACCCTGTTCGTTCAGATCGGAGCTTGCGTCCATTTTTTTTTTTGAGATTACACAGTACAACGCAGACGCTCAACACGCACGCACACTCACCCCTATGAACACACGTACGCAAACCCTACCCCTGGCATATTCGTTTGGGATGATGATCGTCCTAGATGGTTGAATTTATGGTTTTTTTCAAGGTTTTTATCTCCCATCAATAGAGTTAGAGTAGTTTGGTTTATTTTTTATAATGAGCGGATGTAACTTGCTTTAGTATTAATGAAATTTTCTTTGCCGTAAAAAAAAAAAAAAAGCAAGCCAAATAGGTGGCTTTATGTGCTATTATCCACAGCTTGATGGTAGAAGCCTCCTTGGATTAATTAGAGGCCGGTTCGGAGTGGTTGACAAAACATTGTTGTTGTTGTTGTTTCTCTAGTAGTACTACTACTGGTGTAATCCTATATGCTCGATCAGTATTATATATTGGAGGAGCATAAGATCAGAATATATGTTAGCTAGTGGCGATAGATCATGCCAGCTATATTATCTGGCATGTGTATCCATGCACCAGATATGATTTTGACATGAAAGTAGTATCATTGAGTTGATTACATTGACCAGCTGATCGACATGAAGAATACCATGTGACGCAAGGAAATAATAAAGCAATGGAGCTTAATTGAGAGCTAGAGGAAAGTGATGATGGAGACAGATCCTCTTGTTGCCTTTGGATGATTTGTCTGTCTACACTTATAGCTTGGTCGCCCATGTGCTCCAGCAACTAACATATATAGATCGTCGGCCCATATGAAATGAAATTAAGCATGGACCAATGGATGGATGGATGGGGAACGAAATGCATGCGTTGGTATAAGCGATCGAGCAATGTAATCCATCCACCGCGCATCGCTCAACCTTGGATGGATGATGTGGAGATGCTTGCATTAATATTGGTAATGCTTGCTAGGTAGCATTAGATTCTGCACGCTTTTTACTTCTTTTAATTTCAGTTCAACTCAACACCATGCAAATATGCATGCATAGATTGACGTGCACGCGTTGCATGCATGCATGGTTCTTCTATCTGTCTTCTACCGGCATGGCAGCTTCCTCAACACACCCTTATTGCTTTTCCATTTTCGCTTTCTCTTTTTATTTTTCTTAGCAGAATATTCTTTTCTATATGCAAGCTTTAATTCTCCTCCACCATTTTTTAAACGGGCGCGATAGCACCGGAAGGTCCGAACCTGCCTGTGTCTGGGCGCCTAGGTAAGCTACAGCCCATCAGGCCCGCCCCTTGCCGGGCCCGCCCCTCGGCTCCAGCGTGGCGGCGCCCCGGCACCAGCCCTGGATGAACTCGAGGTCAACCCCAACCCCAACTCTGCCATGGAGCAGCGCGGAGGCGAGGGGCGACCCCCGGCCATGGCCATGGGGAGCTCGAGCATGAAAATGAGAGCATCTCATGATTGAAACAATGAAAGTATCATCCTGAAACATTGTAAGATCAAATCATGAAACATGAAACTATGTACTACAATAATGCAAAATTCAACTATAAAATATGAAAATGAGAGCATCTCAAAATTCAAACAATGAAAGTATCGTCTTTGCAACATCCAAAAATCAACAGATATGGAAGGGAGAAGAGAAGTGGAAGGGAGGAGATATGCAACCCCAGATCTAAATCTGAAACATCCAAAGGCAAACTGTTGAAACATACATCCGATGGTTGCTTTGAAACACTTGAAACATGCTTCAGTTAAGAAACATACATCTGATGGCTGCTGAAGCACTTGAAACATGCTTAAGAAACACTTGAAAACACACATCTGAAACACACTTGAAACTATCGTCAACAAACAAGGTTGACTACTGCTACATCTGAAAATCCTTTACTGAAACAACCAAATTCAAATACTAGTACACCTGAAAAACCTAAAATGAAACAGCCATGGGGGAGCTCGAGCTCAAGCTCGCTTCGCCATGGAGGAGCTTGAATGCGGAGGAGGCCCATGGTGGTGGTGGTGGTGGTGGGGGAGCTAAGGCGGGAGGAGACCATGGCGGTGGAGGTGGAGCCGTCGTGGCCTCAATCATGTGAAGCTCGAGGTCGACGCTGCCTTGACCATGGGGAGCATAGTAGCGCGGGGGCCTCTCCGGCCCTTCCATGGGGACTCGCCCTCGACCCCCAGCCCCCGTGGGGAGGAGCATAGAGGCAATGACAACCCACGGACATGGTCGTGGGCAAGTTTCAAGCTCGGCGCCCTCGGCCATGGAGGAGCGGAGAGGCGGAGGCGGCCGTGCGTGGGGAGGAGCTCGAGCAAAGGTCGATGACGGACATGGCGGGGACATGCTTGCGAGTAGAGGAGGCCTTGGCGGGGAGGAGTTCTGGCCACGTGTGGAAGCCGGAGCTCGAGGTGGAGGTGGAGGCACGTAGGGATGGGGTGATCGTGGTGGAAGCCGGCGGCAAGGTGGTGGATCGGGGCGCAGAATAGTTGTGTGGAGGGTGCTGGAATGGGATAAGGATGACAAAGAGGTCGGGTGGGAGTGCGGAATGATGGGCCAGGCCCAATTAGGTCGTTCGGAGTCCCTAACGCCGCTCGTAAACGACATTTTCTGACTTTTAAACACCCCCAAAGGGGATTTAACTTGCTCATGCAAAATATGTGTGACCATACATGGATAATTAATATAACAATTTAAAGTTATTGTGTAAAACTTGACCAAAGTACGTTAGGCTTCTATTTTCTAATTCTAAAACAGGTTTGAAAGGTGTGTTTCTATTTTCTAATTCTAAAAATAATAAATTCTGGGAAAATATAAAACCCCACATTTTAAATAGCGCTATAGCGGCTAGAAATAACTGCCGCGACGCTATTGCACTTTTTCGCTATTGACGCTATTGGCGCTATTGCGCCGCTATTGTGTGCTATTGTGCCGCTATTGCACGCTATTGACGCTATTTGCGCCGCTATTCACGCTATATCGCCGCTATTCGCGCTATAGCGCCGCTATTCACGCTATAGCGGCGGCGGCAACACGGCGCTACTGCGTGTAGCTACCGCTATAGCGCGGCAATAGCGGCGTTATAGCGCCCAATAGCGTTTAGAAAAAGCTCCGACGCTATTTTCCATAGCCCGCTATATATTTAAAACATGGATAAAACCAGAGCCAATTTTCTTTAAAATGCCTATCTATATCTATTGCTACTCTGTTTGGTGTTGTCTAGATTATTACATCCAATTCTAAATAAATAATGAGCATGAAATAATTCTAAATAGATGAAGAAACCTAGATATGTAACTTTTTTGGAAATAAAATTGTACTAGTTTCATATTTTATAATTTATAAGTTATTCGTTATGAAACTTTTAGAGATTAAACCATTTTGAAGGACCGAAAAGGCGACTAGGAGGGGTGGGGGTTGTGAATAGGAGCCTCAAAATTTTCTTTCAAAAACTTGAACTTGTAGCTCTCACGTCTCCCTCAAACTCGACCGACCACAGATCTCTCCAAAAGATGAGTAACACAAAACTAGCCGTAGTGAGATGCTAAAGTGAAGTATTTCACATGCTTGAGAACTCTCGAGAAGCGATGGGAACAAACCCTCAAACTAACACGTGAAAGCAACTCAAATCAGCACAAAACAACACATGCTCGGACAGCTCGGTGCTTCGGGGCGGACAGTCCGGCGGCACAAAGATGATGACCAACAGAGAGCATCGCACTGTATGTTGCTGAAAAATGAATTGCAGACAATACAGGCTCAAGGGAGGATTGTTTGGAGTTCAAAACAACGAAAACAGGTTCTGGATGCGTGCTGAAAAATGACCTACGGACAGTCCGCACCTGGGTGGCGAACAGTCTGCGGTTCAAAATATTTGCACTGCCGATAGTCCGCACAGTGACCCCGGACAGTCCACCGTTCAAAATCCTGAAACCCGACTTTCTACGGCAGTTCTGGACACGTTATAGACTGAGCTCGAACTGTCCGCACTTGATGACTCAGCACACCGAAAGAATCCCCTCGGGACAAGCACGATGCCCAGACAGTCCGGGGTTAAGAGCCGGATTGTCCGCACCTCGCTAAAACAGCAAAAACAGCCACGAACTCAAAATCGCCTCATCCCCAAATCCGATCAAAACTCAATCTCAGGTCACAAAAATTGTGCCAAGTGATCTACGCATGTAGGTGACCAAATCCCCCAAAGAAATTTCGCTTTGACCAAGCAAATCAACCAAATTTTCAGATCACGGTTCAAACTCGAAAATCACGAACCCTAACACAAAAATGCTTCGATCTACCAACTCGCAAGGATTCAACCAAAATCCTTCAGTGAACCTCTTAGGTTCACGATGTAGAATGAACCACAACAAAAAGAATCGAACGAAACGACCTACAAATGATGAATTCGGAGCAAGAACGGGGGAGGAGAAAAATTGATGAGAATCACAGCACAAGAACTCAAATCACAACACAACACAGACACGATCCATCGATCCGAAAAGCCTAGAGATTCAATGAAGGATTTCGGTGCTCTTCCTACAAACAATCGATCACAAAGTGTCTAGACCTCTCACAAAGCAGAGAAACTACGAGGAAGGAAACCCTAAAGGAAAACTGGAAACTGGAGATGCAGTTTGAGGTGGAGGGCTGCCCTCTCTATATATAGTCTCGGTCTAAATGACCATCCTACCCCTACTGATACATGGGCCAACACCGAATAGCCAGGGGCATATTGGTCCGACCTGAGAATGTTCTGATCCGACGGCCACCGTGCCTTCTCACTGGTAGCTTCACTTCGACGCAATCCTCGATGCCGCCACGTGCCGTCCTTTTGCATCGGAATGTCCGCCCGGGTTTTGAGGCCCTAACCCACGAAACCGTCGCCGATGGTTCTGAGGCCCAAACGGCCAAAGCACCAAATCGGGCCGCGAGTAGCGTAACGCGTACGCATCCCCCGAGCTCCGACACATGTCACCCCCGTCCTCGACCGCCCGGCCGCCAAGTCTTCTGAGCTGCCCGCTTGACTTGCACATCCATCATCTTAACTCGATCGACACGGTCACTCCACGTGTCCTCGCACTTGTCGATGTCCCAAGTGTCAGTCACAACGACTGGCCACCCGGCGATCCGGTCCCCCGATCCAAGCCTCACGTCTGCCCTTCACCGCTCCAAGTCCATCTGCACGACACATCCACCTTGGTCTTCACCTCACCGTCGACCACCGTCTCCAAGCTCCGCACCTGCACAACACAAGCCACGAGACAACATCAACCGACACACCATGTGTGCCGGGGTAAGGGTAGCCAAGATAGAAAGAAAAGGAAAATAGAAGGAAAATATCGAGTTGGCAATCACTCATCACAAAAGCTAAACACAAATGGTTAAAATCAACCATGTGTTTGCACTTTTTTTATTCTTACAAAAATAGAAATGCACCTGTGAAACCAGCAAGAGGATGACATTTGTCCAAGTTTGACAGTTAGTGGCCATCTTACCTAGTTTCATAGTTTTAAATCAGACTGGCGCGCAAATAAGGTAGGGGTAAAAAAATGATAATGGAGCATTACCTAATACTCCATTATTGTGTATTATTTTGGAGTGCTCGGCAAATGTTATGCTTATTAGCACTAATAATGATAGTACATGCAAAAAAACGGTTTCCTTATTTTAAAGGAAAATTCTGAAGCTTAGCTTTTTCCTAATTAAAGCATTCATCCTTCATTATTTTCCGTATTTTATTAGAGCATAAAGTAGCTGCATACATGCAAGATAATATTCTACCGCCATTCTTTTGCCAGATAGGTTCTTCCGGTTAAATTAATGGTATAGAAAAATATCCCTGGGCCCAGCTGCAAATATATATTTATTATGTTAATTCAAGGTATCATTCTTCTTGAGTGCACATAAAGCAAGCTAGCTATAGGTCTCCCTGCACAGGACTGCTTGGTCATGTATAAATAGCTAGCCCCTGCGTGAATGCAATGTGTGGATGTGTGTGTAAGGCAAACACAGATCGATTGGAGGCAGATAGAGCTTCTATTGTAGTGCTAGCTGCAGCTGCTGGATCGATCGATCGATCGATCAGATCGGATCAGATACCATCACATCACTTGATCTCCAATCTCATATCCTTTTCTTTTAGAGATCGAAATCAGATCATCGATGGGTTGGGGTGACTGGAAGCCTACGGCAACAATGCTATCCGTTGTTGTGGTGTTCGCCGTGCTCAACACACTGACGAAGATGGCATTCAACCAGGGATGCACACCACTGTCCTCATCACGCTTCGTCAGCTCACCGCCTTCCTCTTCCTCGCTCCAATCGCCTACTACCGGGAGAGGTACGTGTACTTTTTGTGAGTGACAGCTCAAATGTCTTTCAGGCGCCAATAATTCTGTCTGTCTGTGTGTGGAAGTTGGAACAATGACATGCCATTTCATAGAAAAGTATACAATTAGATGATGATTATGCTATGTATGCAAGCGTATATATCTTGCTGATATATGATTATGCTATGTATGATACCATCCATGCATAATATGTGTAGGAAGACGAGACCTAAGATGACACTTGAGATCTTTGTGTATCTCTTCTTCAGTGCAGTGCTTGGGTACGTAGTTGTGATCTCTCATCACTCTTTTCTTCAGTACAGTAGCGCTTGTGTGCTAATCAAAAACCTTCCTTGAACTTGTTACACGCGTAATAATATCGTGTATGTATATATATATATGTAGTGCCTCACTTACCCAGTGGCTGTTCTTCGTGGGGCTACGATACACCACAGCAACATTTGCATGTGCCTTCATCAACATGACTCCCATGTTCACTTTTGTTGTGGCACTTCCTTTTGGGTACGTAATTAATTAATTAAATTAATTATATGCTGCTACCTAGCTACTACTTAATTAATTGACTGCAAGCTATACATATTACTAGGATGGAGAAACTGGACCTCAAGACTGGAGCCGGCATAGCCAAGGTGATTGGCACAACAATAGGGTTCACAGGAGCGATCCTGCTTGCCCTGTACCAAGGTCCATCATTGACCAAACCCTCACCTGCTGCACCCGGAGCAGCAATGGCGAGCCATGGCGGCAGTGTCGTCGCACATCATCAATGGGCGATTGGGTCTGTGGCCCTGCTTGCAGGCGCAGCATGTTGGTCCTTTTGGTTCATCCTCCAGTCAAGACTGGGGAAGAAGTACCCGGCACTCTACTCTGGGAATACCCTGATGTTCTTGCTCAGCTTCCTTCAGATGGCTGCTGTGGGGCTGGCCACAGAGAGGGACCTGTCAGTGTGGATCCTCAGAACCAAGCTTCAGATCATCACTGTGCTCTTTGTGGTATGTAATTCAGACAAGATAGAGGCAAATTAATTCAGTTTATATATAACAACCTAGATCGATGCATGATTAATTGTTGACTGACTAGTAGTGTTGTTTGTTATTCATTATTCAGGGGGTAATGGGGTCTGGAGTTGGTTTCTTGGCCATGTCTTGGTGCATCGAGCAAAGAGGTCCGGTCTTCACCACTGCATTCACACCTCTGATACAAATGATAGCAGGTACTATCAACGTCGTGGCTCTCCATGAACAGCTCCATGTTGGAAGGTACAGTACCTAGCTACTACTAGTCAGAAAAATACAAGATTGATTATGCTTATTTGATTCTCCATGATCAATGCAGCGCCCTGGGCTCTGCTTTTGTAATTGCTGGGTTATACTTTGTCCTGTGGGCAAAGACCAAAGAGGCATCAGATGCTGCTCCTCCATCAAGCAAGAGCAATGTTATTGATGGCGAAGAGAAACCAAAGCAAGTGACGCAGCAAAGAGAGGATGTATGATATGATGAGCAATCATCATAACAAATTTTATTCTCTAAACGAGAGACAATTAAGCTAGTAGTCAAGGTTTTGTATGTGCTGCAAACTGCAGATCACCGGCCGTTCTGTGCAGTCATGTCATCTGCTGCAATATCTACACATGTAAAGAATGGCTCCCGGCCAATGCAAGTGTGCAACTGGCCTCTGTGGGCAAATTAAACAACGCAAGCTCAATTTCTCGTGAATGAAGTGAGAATTGCATTTTTTATATTGCAATTTAATATTTTGCTTCAACACTAATATACCACCCGCAAACAATGCTGCATGCCCTCTCTCCCTTCACACACATATTGTCACCTCCATCCTTTCCGTTCCTCCTCTAGTTTCATATAACTGCGAAAAAGACTCATTGGCTGTTTCACTTGATCATCCATCTGTTAGACGTACGGTGAAATGCACCTAGTTTGGTCTTACTATAGTTAGTACAAGCTAGCTTGTTTCCATGTGCGTCATATACTGACCATGCATCCATGTTTCTCTCTCCAGCAAACTGAAGTAATTTGGCGCCACCACGTAGAATTAACATGCATGCGCATGGTCAACAACACCACATATATAGCATCCATTCATTTCTTCTACCAACATTAATTTTCCTTCTTTTCCATCCATTTTTGATATCGCCTCCCTTGGTAGCCTGCCTTTCTTTCCATTCCATATGCATGTGGCAAATATTGGATATGATTACCTCGAGCCATAAGGTTGTTGTTTTCATATCAATTCCAACTTCACACCAGGTTCTTGCGCTTCCAAAGAATAATCGTCGCAGCAGCCGACGAAAAAAAGGATTACTAAATAATAACAGTAAGTTTCCTCAAATTGTTTAATTTGGTCGTACCCTTATTTGATTGATATTAGATCTACCCTTTTCTTGACTTCAATTCCTGCCAAGTTCCGTCTACATATATATACATATAGCTTGCGTCTGCATATATATAGGCAAAATCGATGGAGTAGGAACTTGGGGGCAACAACAACGCAATGATGAATGGTGAAATATTGGGATCTGAACCTGCCTATGCCAATATCATCTCAACACTCACATGGAGTACGTACGTACTCATGGCTATAATTTGCACAACCCAATTCAATGTGTTTATCCAAGGGTTTCTTACATAATTTATTAAATAATAAAGAAAGCCGTATAGGTAGTCCGTCCTCAAGAGTAAGGAATGAATATTTGTCTTGGTCAGGATCAACGGTGCGAAGAATATTTGTGGCTAATCCAAATAATAACGGTGTTTAGCAGAGCAAAAGCGTCATTAGTGGCAATAACAAATCAATTGGCGCTATTGTAGGTGGACCCTATGAATATAAGCTATATATAGCATGCTTTTTTGTGGTGGTGGGGGGGTGTGTGTGTGTGTGTGTGTGTTGGGGGGGGGTAACCATGCCTATGGCGAGCTATTTAGAACCATGCATATATACTCAATAATATATACATCCATATGCTAGTATAGCATTCCAATTCATAGGACATCAACCCATTTATACTTCAATGACTTTGCATATATAGCTACTGAAATCGAAGAAGCATTATTGTTAAAATTTGGGATGCATATCATGCATACAGGATATATCCACATATATTCTTCGGGAGAGGGTTCCATGAAATCTACCTAGGTATGTACCTCTCGTTGACATCCAACGAAGAGTTCAAACTGTATCTAAACTTTATGAAAGAAGATCACTATACATAAAAGTAGTAACATACCGAGATCACGACTACAATAATGTCATCACCGCCGGGCCTAATAAAAGCCTCTATTCACCATAGGTTTTGCTCACCGGCTGTCAAAGTTGGCGTTGAAAATGGAGTCGATCACCGGCGGCTTACAAATAGACGGTAAAAAGGGAATAAACAATAAAACATGACGGTCCACCTCGCCTATGCATCACCATGCCCATAGACAATAAATCTCAACGAGGGGGTGACGACAGGTGCCATCGTCGTGCTAGGAGACAAAGGATACCGCCACTGAGCCATGCTCATCGGGAGGGATACCACAGGCTAGAGAGGGAAGGGCAGGACTGCAGCACCTATATATCATCCATGACGTCAGATCTGGTTGACAAAGGGGTTGGTGGATACCACGTCATGCCATGAGAAGGGGCTGTCACTGTGTGGACGATGGCCTTGTCAAGAGCTAGGGGGAGGGGGGAGGCTGTCATCCTGCAACCATGGTGGATTTGGCCGAGAGGGTGGTAGGAGACATCGTCACACCAGTAGAAGGGGAACGAGCTAGGGGTCTGTAGGTACTGGGATTGGAGGTAGGGGCAGGCCCGCCATCATCACGCTTGTGGGTGAGAAGAGTAGAGGTTGAGGACGGGATTGAAGGGGGTGCCCACGTGGGAGAGACTGAGGATGCTTTATAGTTATTATTATAAACTTAAGGTTGGTTTTCACCACCGGTTCATGGCTCGAACATGTGGTGGAAACTAGACTGGGACTAGTGGTGATCTATTGGTACTATTGTTTTAAAGACAGTGGTGAAAACAATTTCTACAGTAGTGGATAATAACTAATGAAAGTCACAAAATAATACTTGTACAATTATCAGGTCAAATTAAATAGTATACTAGTGTTGTGCCGCGGGCGCTTGTGTTCACTCATAGGCAAGTTTTTTAGAACGTCATTTGTACTAGATAGGTGATGTTATCGTTATACATGATTGAGCAGAGTGTATAACGCGCTTAGTGAGCTAATAATATGATAATATATATGCTTGCATGTGTTGTTGACCGACCGTACTTCACCGGCCTAATCTTTGAAGAAAAACTAGCTTGTTGTGTTTGAACTCGATCTGTGAGTAGTCCCTATTGACTATTAGCTAACTGTAACAAGTCTCTCGCTATACAATACAATAATCTCGATCGGTTCATTCATGTGACAGTGTGCGTGCCTAATTGTTGCATAATATATTAACTGAATCATGCAAAGACTTGCCTGGCTGATTTTATATATTATTAAAGGAAAGCGAATTAAGCAAACAAATACAATAAACAAAGTTGCGTGCACCACTGGATCATCAGCGCTCATGCAGTTAGCCTTTTGAATGACTAGCTTGTAATAGCTAGTGACTCTTTTTGACATTTGTTACATTGCGTAATGATACAGTATTAAATAAGCTGTGTTGTCCACCCAAACCAAACTCTCCTGGCATATGCATGGCCGGCTGATTGATTGATATGTAGACGGAATTAAGAAGAGAGCCAAAAACGGGTGGAAAGCAAATGGGAAAATTTCCTATATATGTAAATCTTCCGTCCCTAGTAGCAAGATGAAAAGAGTAGAGATGATGGATGCATACAATGCGGTCCATGCATGGATTGTCGGGCAATTTCGTTCATCGTCATATGGATGGGAGTAGTAGTATGTACACATGGCCTAACTAGGTTGCCATGCGCTTACGCAACAGCCATTCAGGTATATGTTCGAATTGCATTGCATCCATGGGCAGTTGAGCTGCTACCTATATATACATATCAATCATCGAAGTGCTCTGCCTCTCTGCTAGATATATAGCGAGTCTGCTTTGCTGTGATAATCGATCCATCCATCGTCGACGTCTGTGCAGGAGACGACGACAGATCAGATCAGGCCGGCCGGACGGCGGCGGCGGCGTCGAGCTCGTCCTCGTCGGTCGGCATCAGTAGATATTGTGGAGGGCGACGAGAAGGAGATGACAAGATGGTCGATGGAGACGGTGATGCTGCCGACGAGCATGGTGCTGGTCCAGGCCTTCACCATGGGTGCCCTGCTCCTGTCGAAGCTGGCGCTCAACGTGGGCATGGAGCCCTTCGTCCTCCTCGCCTACCGCAACCTCATCGGCGCCATCATCGTCGCTCCTTCGCTCTCTACTTTGACAGGTACCGTACCTACCTAGTAGTACGCACCCATACTTAATTAATGCATTAGCATCATGCATGTGTGCAATTGATTACTTATATGAACAAGCAACTTGAATTAATACTATATATGAAGGAATTAGATAAGACGACGATATGATTATGGTCTCGAGTCGTCGTGTCACAAAGTAAACAAACTCTAGCTTGCATTGTCGTTTAGTTGCATTCAACTTTTTTTATGATAAATATATTTGACCTGTAACATTTTCATGTTATCAAGTCAAAAAATAGTCTAGCTAGCTATACGAGGGTACGTGTTTGGTTGTTTGCCCAGGCACACATATATATAATCGTGGTGACTAGCTAGGATTGGTTGCTCCACACAGCAGGATAGCTATATATATGAGCCATGACCAAAGTAATTTTCAGACTTTGGTTTACACAGTATATATACTATCTATGAACTAGCTAGAGGTTCCCACCCAACCCGCCGTGTCCTCGATCGAATCGAAATATATATAATGAGATAAATAATATTTTTCCTGATCCTTGACGATCCCTTGTACGTTTATACTATATTTTTTATTTGACACGAATGGAATAACATGTGTGTGTGCTGAATAAATACATACATACATACATATATCAATAGTCATCATGGACGACGTACGACCGACAAGGTTGCATCAGCGTAGCATACACGTACGTTTTGGTTTGCAATGCCGGCAGGCATGGTCGTCGTTGCGTTTGCTTTCCTGTTGTTGCTCGCCTGCCGGCCTTGTCTTTACAAGAAAAAGCATGCATATGCAATAGGAATAGCTACTAGGTTCACGTACGTGTAAAGGGAGAAAGAAATGTTTAACACCGATCCATTTCGTGGTATATGCTGATTGCTAGCTAGAGCCGGCACGATGTGCATGAAAGACAGAGATAGATAGATATGCCGGTCGATCTGCCGGCTCGAGTGCCGTCTTGTGAATGTACTAGCTTGTAGCGTCGTCCATCGGTTACCACTTGCTGAATGTACTCTGCTCGGATTAGCACGACAGGTGTTAGACACACATGACGGACCATGTCTTTTGCTCCAATTCTTCAATTCTTGCTGCTGATCGATGCCTAACATCGATCGACCTCATTTTATATATTCCCCGATCGACCTGATACGACAAAACATATAGAACCCATATCTCCATCAGGTGTCGTACGTCTTCAATTTTCTCTGTATAATTCTGTTACAGTCAGACAAGGACATTCTCTTTAATTTTTTCCTTTTCACTTTGTCTGAACAAAATGAAAGGCGTCGTAGTACTGCTAATTAAGCTGGCTATGTACTTATGTAGTGTGTAGCTTCTTTCCTTTTGCTCCCTCAGGCCATTGTTTCACCATTCAACTAAATTAAGGCCAACGAGGTTCTGGCCGGTTTATTACTTCGATATTTTTTTTAGTGTTATTATAGGGCCAACCCAATAAGTTCACCCATTTTTGCCCGAACCAACTGCTAGCTTCTTCAAAGGAACTACTCTTGGTCTCTTGGACAAACCCCTCTGCTTCCCGGCCGTTTGTAGCATTCAGGCACAAGAAGCTACCCTCTCCCATTCATCTTTTGCATGCTTCTCAACATGTCAATCTTGCTGGACTTGCTGGAATTCTTCTCAATTCGGCAAGTTTTGACTTGTACTCCAGATGGTATGTTGTCCGGTGGGCAGTCCCTGGACCATGATCGCAATTTTCAGGATCAACGACTTCACATCATTCCAAGTATCCTCACAAACCATTCCTTAATTTCCAAAGCCCCACAGGGCCACGGCACGATTCTTTAGCACTTAGCCATATTTTAAGAAATTAGCACCACAATATCTATTAATTTTTCTTTTCTCAAAGTTGTTTCACCGCTACACGGTCAAAGAAAAAGCTAAATGGACTGCCTTCCTTCTCAGATTTAAGTCATCTCTAGTACAGAGATTTATTTTTGATAAAATAACCAAAGAACCAATCGAACGCGGCAACACCAAAAAGGTTGGATAGACTATTGCAAAGAGGATCTTGAAGCATACGCAGCCATGAAGGCATAACGTACACAGAGGGATGGGCTGCACAAGCACTCCGATGTTGGCGTCAGGAAGATATTGATATGATCAGACGCCAACAACGTTGTAGAAGCAAACAAGTAGGACTTTCATCCCAAACCTACCATGGATTAACAACATTTCGTCGACGCCTTCAAGAAGGTAGATGACGCAAGCTGTGCCACCACTGCCCGCCCAAAGGAACTGTCCAAAGTTTTCACCCAGAGGTTGAACATCCACACACGCAGTCCACCAATGGCACCCGTTGCATCATCACCAGCGAAGGACCGAAGCTGCCGGAGCTGTGACAGTAGACAACGGTGTCGGTCGCATCGAAAAGGGCCTCTAGCGCCGAACACAAGCCTCCTCGGCCACCAGATCTGATCGTCACGCCCGTAAGGATAGCCCGACCACTGCCTCGGACCCCATGCACCGATAGGCCCATCCACCAGCTATCTTGGGTGGCGGAAGGACGAGGCTGCCTTGGCCCCGACCTCGACCACCAGCCCGGCCAGCGGAGGCCATGTGCCATAGCGTTGTCCTCGGCCTCCTGTCGTAGCTGTCCCCTGAGCTTACCAGCCCCTAGCCATGGGCCAACCTGACTTTCCCTTGTCACCGCCACCTGCGAGCACTAGGCCATTGGGCCACGGGCTAGCTAGATCTGTCCTCACGGATGCCACGACCACCTTGGTGCGCCACGGGTATAGATGTCCACGGCCGGCCCGGTGCGGCCCGTGGCCCACTCGGGCGGGTCACGGGCGCACCGCCGCCGCCACCTCCACCGTGCCTGAGCGCGTCCTCGGCCCATGGCCCGGTCCGTGGAGGCCATTTATGGCCCGCGGGCCACTCGAGCAACGGGCTGGTCGGGCGGCCCATCCCCTTTCTGTGCCTCCGGTCTCCACCGTGCTCGATGTCGGGAGGGGAAGGCTCGCCGTCGCGCTGGCCGCCACCGCCGCCGGGCTATTCTTTGCAGCGCTGGCCGCGTCTTTGGGAGTCGAAAAGAAGCCGCCGCGTGGGGCGAGCTCCGCCGGTGTGGAGGCTAGAGAGGGAGGCCGTCGAGGCGAGCTCCGCCCCGTGTGGAGCGCCGCCGGCGGATCCGCCCTCGAAGCGCGCGAGGGCGGCTCCGCCCGATGGACGCCATGCCGCGGGTTGGTGCTCTCCTTCGATTCGATTTGGAGCAACGGGGACGTCGGGAGAGAGAGAGCAGCGGTAGAGACAACAGAGAGAGAACAGCAGTTAGTGGGGGTTTGGGCAAAATGTGCACTTGATGTCAATTTTGACGGGCCAATACCGGGCCAACCTTCCGACCGGGCGGACCAGTCCGTGCCACGGGCGGCGGCGGCCCCATGGCCCGGTCCGGCCACCGGGCCGTGCCGCCCCCGGGCCCCCCGGCGGGCGGACCGTGCCTCGGGCCGGGCAAAAAGGCCGGGCCTCGGACCGGGCTACGGGCTGCGGGCCAAATGTATATCTATAGCCACGGGCGAAGCAGATCCAAACAACCTAGGCCACGGCCCGGCTAGTTTTAGGCCATGGGCCACCACCGCCACGGGGGTGGCTTGGTGCTCCACGGGCGTACGGATCCAACCAACCAAGGCCGCTAGCACCGCTAAGTCCGGCTCCACCGCCCGGGCCTTTGTCGCCTTACGCATGCCAGGAGGCCACGTGAAGCTGACTACGGCCGGCTCGGTGATGAGGAATGCAGATCTAGCCCATCGACTAGCGTACCCGCCGTTAAAGCCGAAGGAAGAGGCATGGTGGTGGAAGGGTGGGAGGGAATAATGGAAGGGGAGGAAAGGTACTGCATTAAGCACTTTTTATAGCTATTCACGCCGCCGCACGCTAGACGGCGGTTGGAGAGGGAGGAGGAGGCCCTAGGGGCATTGACACGGTTGCCCCCCGAGTCGCCTTTGGGGAAGACAAGGGATTGTTTGTTCGACTGTGGCCAAAAAAAAAAAAAAAAAGTGTACTCTTGTGGAACTTTCATTCCCTCGGTCCAGGCATGAATGCGAATAGGAGTGATCCCCTAAAATTAATAAATAAATTTATTTATACCTAGCATGCAGTCGATCTTTACTTTGGCAGTTTGGCTGATGCCAGCTTTGTGTTGTGACTGTACCATTAGCAGCAAGCAGACCTGTGTGTGTGATGTGCGGCCAGTAGGCCGGCTAGTATCAGACACAGGCTAGCAGCACACTCTGCTTCGGCGGTGTTGAAGACACACTCTGCTTTGTGTTGCTAAAACTCTCCGTGGCGTGGCATGGCATGGCGCTGTTAATCAATTTCATTTTTAATTTCAAATGGATGGTTCCATGCAGGTCGATGGTGCGCAAGGTGAGCCTGAAGGTGATGGGGTGGATGTCCATAAGCGCGCTGTTGAGCATCGTTCTGGCGATGGGTCTCCACTACTACGGCCTCCGCGCCACGAGCGCCGCCATCTCCGTCAACTTCCTGAACCTGATCCCCGTGGTGACCTTCCTGATGGCGGTGCTGCTCCGCGTGGAGAAGGCTGGCGGCGGGGACGTGGGCGGGGCGGGCCAAGATGGCGGGCACGGCGGTGTGCGTGGGCGGCACGATGGTGGCGAGCCTGTACAAGGGCCCGCTGCTGCAGCCGTGGCCGACGCACCTGCTCCGGCACCACGCGGCGACGGTGCCGCACCACCACCGCAACATGGCGCTGGGCACGGTGTACCTGTGCGGCAGCTGCCTGGCGTACGCGCTGTGGTTCATCGTGCAGGCGGCCAGGGTGGGGCGGGTGTTCCCCTGCAAAGTACCTGTCCACGATGCTGGCCTGCGTGTGCGGCACCGTGCAGGCGCTGGTCATCGGCGCCGTCATCAACGGCGGCGACCCGGCGTCGTGGCGCCTGTCGTGGGACCTGCGCCTCGTCACCGTGGTCTACTCGGGCGTCTTCAACACCGCCGCCACCTTCTGCCTCATCTCGTGGGCCATCGCGCGGCGAGGCCCCATCTACCCGTCCATGTTCAACTCGCTGTCGCTCGTCGCCACCACCGTGCTCGACTCGCTGCTCATCGGCACCGACGTCTCCGTCGGCAGCCTGCTCGGCGACCTGCTCATCATCCTCGGGCTCTACGCCTTCCTCTGGGGCAAAGGCAAAGAGATGAAGCACCTCAAGCAGCAGCAGCAGCAGCAAGAGCAGATCAATGGGAACGGGACGACGATGATGTCGTCGGTCACAACCACTACTAACAATGCCCCCGCCGCCGCCGACGACCGCGTCTAGCTACCATGCTGCTGCATGCTTGCTGCTGGGATTATATATGTTGCTCAGGCAGGTAGTACGTACATAGAGAGCAGAGAGACAGGCACAGACACAGATCGGTGCAAATGAAAAAGATGACATATATATGGAGGAGATCAATTAATAGAGCTTAATTTCGTTCAGTCGTCAGCCAGAACATGAAATACTACTGATCTAGACTATATGTATTATTGTCCATTGATTATATACATTATTTGTTATTATAAGAGACATGTGTTGTACTACTACATACTGTATTGGTTTATTATTATGCGTCTAAACATATAACAAGCAATATTGCTGTTCTTACAGATAGACAGACGATAAAATTAAGCAGGGCGCTGTACATGCAGCAGTGATATTGATGTTTAGCATCCTCTCTGCTCTGCAGTCGTCTTCAGTCTTTACCATTCCGTTAATTTGCTGCCATCAAATTGACTCGTTCCAGCTGGGCCAAGCACACCGTCTAAAGCCTGACTAGTTCCTGGGCCAAGGCCAGTTCCTTTCGTTCTTGGGCCCAGCTAAGCCATTTGGACATTACTACTTTTTTTTTTTTGAGGAATTTGGACATTACTACTTTAATAATTAACTAGAAATGGTCGCGTTGCGCTGCATAGGGCCTATGATATTTTTTTGTACTACAAATAATTTTTTTTTGTGAATTGAATTCAAGAACTATTAATATTGTATTCACATAGGCTTTGTTTTATTTTTACAAAATAAAATGTTTATAATCTACATAGATAAGGTTAGTTTTTTTTTTTTTAGTGTCATGGTTTGTAGCATGTTGTTGTAGTTGTTATATATTTTGGAGGGTTCATCATGATGATGGTATTATTTTAGTTATATTTCTTTTGTTTTTAAATGGAACTATCATATCGTTTTTTATTATATGATGATGAGTAATGGGCGTGTGTTGGGTTAGGGTTAGGGCGATTGGATAAGTATTAAGGTTAGCTATGTTATTTCTCATGAGGTGCTTAACATTTTTTTTTTTATTTTTAGTTTCTTATTTGATTTTCATATTTACCCCTAAGAAACAAAGGTGAAAATATTGATTAAAACTATTTACTTAAACATGTTCTATTATGGATCTATTGCATAGATTTATTTTTGAGGATTCCGAAATGATTTGATTTTTTTATTTTACAATTTTCTGTGATTAACTATGTAATTTCAAAGTTTCACAAAATTTGTTCCACGAAGAAAAAGATTTGTAGGAAAGGATACCAGCTTCGGACCGTATTCGGCCCATTAAGGCCCATGTTGGGGAAAGTCAGCCCAAGTAAGAAGGCAGGCCTGCCTGGACTGCGGGCTGATTTCGGAAAAAAATGTAGAGGGCCTTTTCTAAAAAAAAAACCTGGGAGAGGAAGATGGACTGCGGGTTACATTTTATCGAGAGTTAAAGGGGTTTTTTTTGCAAAATGGGCGGGATTCGCCCAATCTGGGCCTCGTCCGTCCGCCGATCGGACGGCCGAGGCCACCCGGCGGCGATGGCCACGCTGGATGACCTTCTTTGGTGCACAAATCGTTTTGAGAAGATTTCCTCCCCGATGCCATCTCCTCCAAGCGTGCCCCCTCACTTGCACGGGGGGGCAAGTCTGGCTGGAGCGGCGCACGGTGGCAGTTTCCCTGTGAGTGGAGGCACATCTTCCCTGAGCCTAGGTAGCGGCATCTCTTTCAGCAACACCCCAGGTTCCCTCCGCCGCCTCGTCGAGACCATGACAAGGGGAATTTGGGTGGACTGTTAGTGTTGCCGGAGACAACAACAAAACATAGTAGGTAGTCTGGAAATTGGTAGTTATCTAAATAAACATTCAGGTAATTTGTGTAGCATTGCTTGAGATGTTTGTTTTTTTTTAAATGGCTTGAGATGCTTGGACCGAAGCACGTGGTTCGTGGAATATACTACTGTAGCATGCCACGGCTAGTATTTCCAGGTGCTAATATATAAAGAAAAAAATAAAATTGTGGCAGCGATCGGCCATGGCTGTTCATCCTCGTGAGTGGTGTCGGCGTGCGGGTCGCTGGTGCTGCCGGTCCGCGTGTCCTGCTATGGCTGGTCCCTCCGTACGGACGGCCCTTGGCATCGTACGCCTGTGGGCTCCACGAAAGCAATAGCCTCCCCACCACGTTGGTGCTGTGAGTGGTGGCACACTGGCACTCGACACTGGTCTGCGCTGCGACTTGTCGCTTTTCTCGAATTACCCAACGCCACCTTTGCAATGCAAATGCATGCGGTGGTCACAAATTTAGCACAACTACAGGAGTACCTGGTTTCGACGCTACCTTCAGAGTGAGAACGACTTGACCAAGCCCAAATTATAACAACTTAACATTATCAGTACCATAGCTATTATTTTTTAATATACGAAAGTTACCAAAAATTTTAATAAAAAGTTTAGTCAAACTTAATTAATACCTTTTCACTTAAAACATAGTTAGAGCATCTCAGTGGTATATGAGCATCCCTGTAGATAGCAGTTATCTACTAATAATCATCTTTTATCCAAATAGGTACAGATAATTAAAAGATTAGCTAATTGTTAGTTGGACCTTTAGATAATAAATATCCAGCCTTCTAGACCAAATCATATAATAAAATATTAGTCATCTACTGTAACTACTACTCCTCCGTACTCATAAAACTTGACGTTTGGGACAACGACGCGGTCTCCAAAACACAACTTTGACCTCTTTGTTATTTTAAAAATATTTATAAAAAATGGTATATGTATACTTTTATGAAAGTATTTTCAAGACAAATCTATTCATATAGTTTTCACATTTGCAAACTCAACAACTTAAAAGTAATTGATGATTTATATATATTCTCGGTGTTTGACTCAAATCTTTTTCCAAAACGTCAAGTTTTATGAGTATGGAGGGAGTATCGATATTGAACCTAAACATGCTCGAACTCCAGGATCACTCTAATGATACTAACTTTAGCACATACTCTTAGCTCATAATATAAATAGCCTCAAATAACAACCACACATAGCCTTGAATTGTATTCTTGAGTCCAGCACTATTTTTCACTTAGTTTATTTGTCCTAAATAAATAAAAATCCCCATTAATTATGAACAACATAAGGACATATTTACTTGCAAGATTTTAATGACATATAACCCTTCTATTTAAGGAAATGCTTTTTACCCTATGTTTTATTCGGCACTACTTTTTTTTCTATTTGATTAGCTAGCTAGCCATACCAAAATGCAATTAACTATTATCTAACACTACTACACAACCGATTTTGCATAGCACTTCCAAATGATCTTTGGTGGCGGTTATTTAAAAAACCCGCCCACGGTTAATACCCCAATTTACCGTGGCGGTTTTTTTTCATTAACCGTGGGGTTTCAAAACCGTCATGGTAAATGGATTAACCGTGGCATTTTTATATTTAGCCCCCGCCACGGTTAATCGGGCCCGACCTATCGACCCATAAGCCCATTTCGGTGGCCACAAATATATATACACGAGCTCCTAGGGTTTCATTTCACTTCACCAACTCTCTCTCTCTCTCTCTCTCTCTCTCCACGTTCCCTCCCTACTCTCTCCCTCCCTCCCGACCCTCCCTCTCCCTTCCTCTCCCGGCGTCGGGTGTCCACCCGGCCCTCCCTCTCTCCCTTCCCCTTCCTCTCCCGTGGCGGGTGAGCGCGCGTGGGCGGCGTGGAGCGCGCGGGTCGTGGCCGGATCAAGCGGCGCGGGGCGGATCGAGCTCGAGTGCGGTCCACTTCGTGGCGGTCGACCATCGGCTCGGCGGCCGATCCGTCGGCGCTGACGGCCGGATGGCGCACCTAGACCGGATCGAAGGCGCCTCGCCGGATCGGTGTCGCGCGGTGGATCCACTCGCGGCGGCCGATCCGCGGCGTGGTGGCGGATCGCGGCGCGACAACGCTCGAGGATCGGCGGCCGCAAGACTGCAAGATCGTGGCCCAGCGGGCGGCCGCACGCGGCCGGTGCGGCGAAAGACGGCAAGCGGCGGATGGCTCACGACGGCCTAGATGGGCTCTCATGGGCTCATGGATTTTTTTTTTTGCGGTGGCGGCGAAAAACTCGCCACGAGCTTTCTCATTTTTAGAGTATTCTACCACGGCGGGCGAGAAAAACCGCCCGCGGAAAATTGTTTTTGCCCGCACGGAAGTTCATTTATCTAGTGGTGTAAAGGACTCAAATGGGGCCTACATAAATAGAGGTTCACCTAATAAAAAGTTGTTGGTGGAATTTCTGAGCTACTAGCTTTTGTTCTAAAATATAATTTGGAATTAGTGAGTAGCTAGCTAGCATTTGCTTCTCGATCATCAATCCATATTTGCCCACAGTTGCCATCATCATTAGTGAGCCGAAGTAGTAGGGCAAGATCCTCTATCCTCTATTGTATTAAATTATATACCTTTTGGCTACTGCCAAGGGTTGGGTTTTTGGGTTGCTTGCTTTCACTTTTTCTATTTGTAGATGGAGGCCAAGGTTAAAGGTACTCCCTTCCTAATCTATTGAAATTTGATTTTGTTTCTCATGGTTAAAGGATGAAGTCTCAGTCTCCCATACAAAATATGGCAAATACATGAATAACTTTCCATACACAAAATAAACATGTCTTATTATTTAAGTAAACATTATTTTCTTGTCCCCCAAATGTACTATATTTCAGGATAAATTTCAGGAGGGAGGAAGTATCCTCCCCGATCTCGAATAAATATAGATGGCAAAAATGGGCATATTTTGCAGAATAATTCCCAGTCCAGTGTTAAGGCAGACAAGTGTCACTTTCAGGATGGAGAGAAACAATGTGGAAATACTTTCATGGATTTTTGAGGAAGAGAAAGGCATGTGAATCATGGGCAGGGGGGGCCACTCACACTCCAGCCAGCCAGCTGTAGCCATTTGTGGTTCCTCGACCCTTTCCTTTCTAAGTAAATAAAACTGCCCCCTTTTTTCCTCCAAAAATCGCATCCCTACAAATCCCCAACGCTACCAGATTAAGCCCGGCAGGCAGGCACACCTGCCATCCGATTCGCCGCCGGCAACGCATAGGCATCATGCAGATCCATCCACCGCCCGACCATCTCATGGTGATGGCCACCGCGGCGGCCGACATGGAACTGGATGCGCCGGCGGCGGCGCCCAACAAGCTGCAGTCTGGGCGCCGCGGGCGCCGCGAGATGCGCCGGATCGAGGACAACACGAGCCGGCAGGTGACCTTCTCCAAGCGCCGGAGCGGGCTCATCAAGAAGGCGTACGAGCTGTCGGTGCTGTGCGACGCCGAGGTCGCGCTCATCGTCTTCTCCCCGCGCGGCCGCCTCTACCAGTTCGCCTCCGCCGCCGAGTACGTACTATACTCTCTTTCCTGGTCCGTAACGGTAGTTCGGGTCATGGCCATGGCCTTTGTTCTTCGTTCCTCTTCGTTTCGTCATCAGCCGTGCTTCCTTCTCTCCATCTTTCCCGGCCGGCCATGTGTTTTGGTCGTTACTAATTCCAAGATTAATCCACGTACAGTACGTGTGTGCATGAAATAGCTAGAATCGATTGATGCATACGTATTATCATCCATATATACACTGCTAGATCCACAACATTCATCAATTCGTGCATATTATTTCTTGGGAGTTTAGATCAATAGAGTACAACACTGATACAAGTATCTAGTAGAAAATGCTGCTCACTAATTCGAATAGTAATGGAACTAGCTATATTCGAACAGAAATTTAACTGCTACTACAGAATCGCTAGCTGTATGAATATGAATTTGTTTTTCTATTTTTCACACTCCATTCAATTCATTTTTTAGTCTCCCGGACCGGCCCCTTACTTAACTGTAAAAGATAAACCTCGGTCAGAATGCCCGAGACAAGAAACACCTCGCTGTGGCGACAGTCGAGACTTATTTTCACTTGTCAATCATCAGCTCATTCGTACAATCGTACACTGTGCTTTTGTGCGATTGGCAGTGGTCAGCGACATGCCTTTGACTGGATCTGCAAACGCAAAACTCTACTATACGATGAATCGGATTATTCTCCATTTCTTTAGTTAATTAGTGGGATTTAATTCGTCAACATTTAGCTGTAGCACTATGATTACCATGGAACAACATCTCTTGTAATCAACCGTACATGAAATACAGTCAACAAACACTGTATATCTCTCCACGCGCATGGCCGGCCTTGTTCTCTTTGCATCATACAATGTCCAAAATCTCTTTTACACCTAAAGCTAGTGTGCATACAGTAATTCTCCCTTTGAAGAGATAAAAAATTAAAACAAAAATAGCTCACTACTCAAAAGATGTCTACATGCTAACCTATTATTACGTACAACTTTTTTTTTTTCAAATCACGCCCAGGCGTGTGTTGCTTTAAGGGAAAATGGAGTCGTCGCGGCGGCTTCGCGTTAAGCGGCAAGATGCCACGAAACCTTGTGAAGCGAACACTTACATAAATCACCGAACTTTAAGCGGTGGAGCTTAGGGGGTGTGCTAAGAATAAGACTAGTGTGCGACTACGGCGACTGCCGCGGCTAATCGAGAACCTTTTCCGGCGCACATTGCGCCGGGAGTGCGAGGCATCCATCGAATCCCATAACGTGGGCCGACATCCTTGCGAATGCCGTGGAACTTGATGGCGACAGTGGGATGTATTGGGTTCACCGCACGAGGCTCCCACTTGTTGAGGGCGCCACATTACCTTCTCCGGATTGGGATCACGGAAGGGCGTCTTGCCGGTAGCCCGATCCTTTGCGGCCAGCGGGATCCGATCGTCGTCGCGGTTCCTAGAGACCCGGTCGAGGAGTCGGATCGGGGGCTCCTCCGGCAGCGTCAAGAGTCAATGAAGCGAGGGCGGGGCTGCGTTGGCCGGACCGACGGGGCGCGAGGGTTCTGCCGTTGTTGTGGCGGCCGTCGCGCGGCCCGGATCCGGCGCGTCCCCATCGGTACCACGCGCACCTCGGCCGCGGAGGCGGTGCTGCGATGAACTGCGTCCCAGGGCCTCCTCAGCCACCAATGCGAGATGGGGTCGGCACGGGTGGGGAGGGTCATTTGCGGCGAGGCCCGCGATCCGCGGAGTCTCCGACCACGGCCTCCGAGTCAGCCCCGTGGCGGGCATCAGGTCGATTTGCGCCCGTGCTGCTGGACTCCATGCCGAGCAAAGAGTACGGCCCTGTCGCTGATGGTCGAAGGTGGCTCGGTTTGTAGAGGTAGGGGCGGCATCGAGGTGGGCCGGTAGCATGTGGAGGGGAGGCCGCGAGCTCGGTCGATCAGTCGGGTCCACTCGGCCGGGGAGACGGCGCCCCCATGCTGAGGCCAAGCCACGAGTGGGTCTTGGCGTCCGTCATTTCGTCCCGCACGCTAGCAATGACGGCGCCAACCTCAAGCTGCGCGGTGCTGGCGAAGTCGAGATGATCGGACATAGGATGCGCGACGAAGAATGGAGGTGCGCGGCGATCTCGGCCACAACGAGGCGCTGAGGCGAGCCGCGAGTCGGCGGCGGCATGGCGTTCTTGAAGCACGAGTGTAGGCTCCGAGGCTTGGCATCGAGGAGCTCCGGCGCCATGCTCACGCAGTGCTTTGTGGTGAGGCGGCGGCGATGCTGCCGAGTCGCGCCACGTGCCGTCTTAGCGAAGCGGAGATAGGCGTGGCGGAGGCGGAAGCAGCGAAGCGGCGGCATGATCCCGGCCGAGCAATTGAAGCATAGCGGCGAGGATGGCGGCCGCGAGCCGTCGGCGGCGAGGTTAGGCGAGGCACGCACGCAGCCGGCGTCGTCGCCTGCGGGCGAAAGTGAACCCCTCATAGATCGTGACGGTGGCGGCAGGAGCGGGCGCCCAGCGGGGGAGTCACGCTTTCGCGGCATCGGCGATAAGCGCGGTCGGCAGACGTTAGCCAGGCCGTTGAGTGAAGCGAGGGGCAGCGTAGCGGTCGACGGCCGAGACCTAAGCGAGGGCGGCACCCTAGCGATGAGGCGTCGAGCGAGCCATTGAAGCGCGGCAGCGGCGGCGAGCGCCGTTCGCGCTGGGCGGCGGAATCGCGGCCCGCGGGCATCGCTCACGTCGTGAGCGAGGCGAGGGCTTCCGCAGGACCCTCGGTGGTCGTGGCGCGAGTCGAGAGCAGCCCGGCGAGTGAGGCTAGACAAAGCGCTGCCGCGCACGCCGGTAGGGGCCTCCAGGGCTCGGCGACCTCGTCACCGTTGTCCGGCAGGTCGGAGAAGGAGCCGTCAACCCACCGCACTACCCTTTGGTCTCCCCAGCGGAAGGACGGGGGTGGAGGTAGAAGCCTTGAACGGGAGTCGAGCGGCGTCGGAGAGGCGTGGTCGCGAAAGCGGCGGTGGGGGACGGGCGGCTGGAGCGGAGAGCGAGGACCGCCGCGAGCACCACATCACCATCTGACAGCCGGCGAAAGCTTCGCGCAGAAGCCCGGCAGAGTAAGCGCCACCCGGCGCTCGAGCGGGCGATATCTCCGGCGAGCGAAGGTGAGCCACGCGAGCGGCAAAGCGGCAGCGTGCACATGGGCCAGCGGCCGGCAGCTGCGGCCAGGTGCACGCCCGGAGAAGCTACGCCGGCGGCAGTGGCCATACATCATCCTGGCGGCGGTCGAAGCAATCCCGGCAGGGCGGCGCTTGAGGCTAGCATCGTCGGCGAGCTGCCGGTACCCGGAGTGCGGAGAGCCCCATGAGGAGCGGCAGGCGGCATCGAGACGGGGCGGCCTGGCGAGCGGCGCCCTCTGGCCGGCGAGCGGCGTCGTCGGCTGCTCAGGCGGGCTTCAGGAAGTGGAGGGCATAGTCGGCGGCGGTGGCAGCGCCGCGGAATGGCTCGCCTGCGCAGTGAGCGTCGCCATGGGAGAGGTGGGGAAACGCCTCGCCCTGAGCACGGCGTCAGCCGCCGGGGACCGAGGCAGCGGCAGCGAATCCCAGCGAGGAGCCGGGGCGGGGAGGAAGGCAGTAGAAGGCGGGGAGGCGGGGCCGAGTGGCGGCGGAGGGCCGGCTAGCCCCGTGAGGCGGCAACTGGGCGAGGGCGACATCAGGAGGTCCAGAGCCACACCCTGCCGGAGAGCAGGGAGCGCCCGAGGCGGTGGGCTGGCCGCGGGACCCTCCTGGCGGCGAGGCCGGGGGCGCGGCAGCCTGCTGCCTCGCGGCGGCCACCACCATTTCCTCCGCGGCGTCCGCCATCGCCGGCGACGCCGGCGGCATGGGGCAGCGGCGGTACCGGCAGCGCCGTGGCGAGCACCGAGGGAGGGGACGGGGCCATAGATCGGGTGATGGGGCAGTTTGGATGTGGGCTTCGATGGAGGTGGGGGGTGGTTGGATGGCCGGGTGTGCGGCGGCAGCGGCGCCGTTTCCGACCGTTGGGGCGTCGGGAGGGTCGGGAGGGGGGACGGGAGCCATTCCTGCAGCCCCCGCTATACAGACAACTCTTAGTTGACCAAACGACACAGTGTATGTCCTACTAGAACTGGAACATTATATTGTAACTTGAACGCAGATGGGTGCCAAGCAACTATAGCCAACGTAACTACTCAAAGACTCAAGGGACATGATGATATAAACTTCACTTTTTAATCTGATGAACGACATATATTTGATTTCATCTTTCTCGGCTCTTAATTTGTGTAATTTCTCAATATTGGTTTCTGAACACCTGCCAAGCACACTATTACACAAAAAAAAAAATATTCATAATCTTTTTATTTGGATCCAGACCTTAATTAGAAGAGCTATTTAGTTCAAAAGGTACTACCTTCCTCCTGAAAAAGGATGCGATTCTAGTTCTCTTCTTAGTGAAGCTATCTAAAGTTCCACCAAATTTATATAAAAAAGGTATCAATATTTATGACACTAGAGATGCATTTTTTCTGGATGGAGAGAGAGTACTTATGGAAGAATTACATTGAATGTACACATATAGTGGCTACAACACATGCTAATTATCATGATTTCATACATGCTCAGTTATGGCTTGTGCACCATAGATAGGATGGAAGATAAGCTCCTTTAATTTTTGTGTATTTCCTGATTTTTCATGCATGTGATCGGCGTCCAGTATGAAAGGCGAAGGCCCAATAATTGGCTGAGGAAGAGGCGCCGGTGCTAGGGGCTTAAGGCCCAAATTATCATAATTAACGTATTATTATAGAATTTCCTATTATTTGTGAGAGGGTATAAATACGTGTGTAAGACACTGAGTCAAGATTAAGCAAGAGCAATCATATTTGCTCGGCTTCCCCTTAGGGAGCCGGGAGTTCTCTAACCCTAGCCGCCATCCCTTTCTTCCTCGCGACGCGACCCCACGGCGCTCATACTTAAATCATGATTCAAACCTCGACCTCAATCTCCCACACCTATAATCTCACGATCCATCGAAGGCGAGGCAAGCTGTTCCTATCAATGTCGGTATCCGGCTATCGGAGTCCCCCCCGGCGCGTCCTCCATGCCGGCCGAGGGCTCTCGGCGTTGATGGGTCCTGGCTGCCGCCGACGCCACTCCTCCACCTCCAACCCGCCAAACAACCCTCACCCTGGAATCCTGGCGTGGTAGTCGGGGAGCTTTCACGTAACATGGCTGCCATGCAGTCGTTCTCGACTCCACAGTACCCACACGCCGCCATCACTTCCTTCATTCTACCACTCCCCACCCTACTTCCCTTCCCCACGCTGCAGTTCAAATCAAGAAAGGGAACAACATATCTAAACTCTTTCTTCTTAAATAAAATAATCCATGTTAATTAGCACATATAGTATTTGAAATACTCCCTCGGACTGGTATTATTAGAAGTCGTTTTGCGAGGTTTTTGAGGTCAAAGCGTGGAATATAAATCATCGATAACTTTTTAAGTTGTTGAGTTTGTATATGAAAATTATCTCTGAATAGATTTGTCTTAAAAATACTTTTGATAAAAGTATACATATATCACATTTTTCATAAATAGTTTTTATAATAATAAGAGGAAGGTCAGAAGTTGTGTTTTTGGAGGCAGTGTGCGGCTGTGTCCTAAGCGACTTCTAATAATACCAGCCGGAGGAG
>JADLZK010010455.1:0-29943 GCA_015847255.1 Hyparrhenia diplandra | reverse complement strand
AAAATAAGGAGAACAAACCAAGGTATATGTATAATTTCTAATGTTTATAGACCCTTTAGGGTGACCATAAAGACATAGTATAAAAAAAAAAACAATTTGATCAAAGATCAATATGTCATATATAATATTATCCTTAAAAACCCCCTGTAGGGAAAATAGATAATATGACAAATCAAAAAACTTTGTAGGAAAATGTGAGGAAAAATCTTTGAAAAACCCTCGAAAAAATCCAAAGTAGTACCAAGATATCGGTAAAAACTCCTTAAAAACCCAATGGAAAAAATAATAAGAGAAACTCCGTGATATACAATCACCATGTTACAGTTAGACCCTTTGAGATAAGCTCAAAGTCTTAGTCTAATAACACCATGACCATATGGTCATGCTCGTATATCATCCAAAAACCCCCGGGGGAAAATCTTGGATGATATAGCATATAACTTATATAGACATTGCTCATCAAAAAAACTTTATATGAGAAACCTCCAATGGGGAAACTCAAATAAAGAAAAGAGAGCAATGTATCATATGTCACAAAGATCATCCACCAAAAACCCTATGGGAAAATGATGATGTGACATGATTCTTTTGCCTTATATTGCTCATTAAAAACTTTATATGAGAAAACCCTATGGAAAAACTCATACAAAGAAAAAGAGTGCAATATGATAAGTTTTCAACAAGTTATAAATCAGAGAGACGAGAGACTCCCTCTGAAACATGCAAACCTTTGATATTGAGATGTACCTGCCACATAATAAATGTGGGAGTATGGTAGATTTTGTGAATATCTCTTCTAGATTAGTACAATACTTAGTTTGCAAATGTTCATATGTCCATGACCTATGGAATAGAACTATCTTAATGCAAAATATTGCAATAAGTATAACTTTGGTTCCATCTAAACACAAAGATGCAAAAGTACTTTTATAGGTAACCCACCTTTATCTAATAGAATCATTACCACATAACTTTATTATGTGATATATCATTCTGTCAAGCTATGCCATTCATGTGTAGCTTGTATAATGTAATTTCAGAATGATGAAATGGAATTCACCCATTAAAATGTCTACTTTTAAAGACTATTACAAACCTGGTCTTTCCATATTTATGTGTAAAGTCTATTTTCAATGATCTGAAATTTGGGGATCTCATATGTAACTAGAACCATAATATTCCTTATAGTTGTAGATCATAGATTATACCAAGATTGCATGTGCTATTTTTGATATATATCAAAGATATTCTTAACTCAATCTACCAACATTTGGTAGAGTAGCGCCTAGATGTGATATAAATTATTGCAAAAGATAGTATCCGGCTGAATTTTTGCAAATATATATATTTGCAATAAATAAAGCTCACATTTCAATCACCGGCATAAAACAACACATTTCAATCACTATGGCATAAAAAACAATCTTCCTCTATCATGAGGTAGGAACAGCCATAGGATTCCCTTCATATTGAGTCATTCAATACAGATGTGATATAGATAGCTTTTACTTTATATAACTTTGGGAGAAGATACTTGGATCCTAAAACAAATAAAATTTTAGTTTTTGTAATCCGCATCTCCCATCTCCTAAACTCCGCCTTTAGATTACAAACGTTATTGACAAGTGTTCATTGCTAATGATGTCAAGTCGTGATTGTTGACAATTATAATACAAGGAAATCCAATCAAGTGACTCCAAAATGAACACCACGGTAACCAATCTTGTATCCCTCTCAATTTAAGGAATACATACAAGGTCGATTGTACCAAATTCGACTTAATCAGTTTTAGTTTCATATATTGACTTTAAGCAATACACAATGTGTTGCGCTTTATGTATGAATGTTTGGTATGTGAACTCCTTCCCTTCCTGGAAGCTTCACAAATATACTAAACGGCGGATTATAGGTAATCACTACATCTATCAACCTGCAAAGATAGATGCTTTTGTACCGGCCAATCAAAGTTAGTATCGAAATTTAACTTACTATGTGGAGAATAGTTGAAAAAATAATGCTCGGGGTTTCATGTAAAACCCCTGGTATACTAGTCTTGCTGTATATTCACCACCACATTGTTCTCATCCATCCTTGGATGAGAAAACACTTTTGTACCCACAGCAGCGTACATGAGGTGTTAGCTTTACGTTCCTAACCTCTCTCGGTGAGCAAGACTATCTCTCGTGATGTATAACTCAACAAGTTCCAAAGAAGAGTGACAAAGCACTGCCATGGTCTTATTAACTGGGATAACTTGGAATATTGTATACAATTTATTCACAGAGAAGTATGTGTCATGACATGTAGACTTTATATGATCAAATTTCTCCTATTATCAAAACTTAAAATGGACCCTTCTAAATGACTTATCGCCACTCCCCAAAGTTTAGAGTCGTGGCTTTCCGATGTCCCGCAAAGATCGCATTTCAGTGCACCTCTGAGCTAGGCTTGTGATTATAAATATCCACAGGACATAACATGTCCTCTGGGTGTCTTTCAACCAAACGTTGAGTTGCATTAGCCTTTTTTGCTTGCCGCTAATCGCATCTTGCCTCTTTGGAAGTGCTTCTCCCCTCTTATAGCCAATATGGGGGGTGGGAGTGTGGTTTTATGAGGTACCTCCACTTTTCTAGCACCTTCCTTGTAGGATGGATATATTTTGTAACACCTTTTATAATCTATGAAAGTATTTTTTGGGCAGTTTGTTTTGCAATATATGCAAATAACAATTTTTTGAACTCAATGTTAATGTCCATTTTCCAAGTGAGATATTGATACTATCAAGAGCGAAGTTCAATCCAACTCCTCTCAATCACCAATATCCACAATATGGACAAAACCATTGATTCGCTTATTTAGTAATGCGGATTTGAGCTTGAAAAATGTTTTATGCATTACAAATATTTTCCTGACATTATATATGGTAAATTACTATTCTCCCCTAATGCCCGAAAAAGCTCATGTATTCTAAAACCAAAGATACGGGTTGTAAATAGATCCTCTATAGAGATCTAGATATCGAACAATCGACGGAGATTGAAATCTCATATTGATCCCCAGCCACCCCGTATGGACCCATCAATGTATGCCGCGGCAGATTGGTAATGCATACAACGTGAATCTAATCATTTACGAAATAGGGAAATCTTATGAATCCAACGCATGAATGCATATGGGGATATGCGCTAATCATAAGTCGAGTGTGTAAATCTACCGACTTCAACATGAAGTTGGCAAATAGCAATTTACTAATAATGGTCTTGTATGATCTTAATATCATACTAATAGATTCTAATCTATCCCTTTGGCTATGTAATTAAATCCTTATTATACCTAACAAATCGCCATTGAAGGTACAAAGTTTAGAAGTGTTCGTGATAATGCTCATAACAAGAGCCATGATTTACCAAATGCAAGGCTAGCTAAGTGTGTGGATATTTCCATACTTTAGATCATCTCATAGATGTATCTATACAACCATGAAATGCCCGAACTGGCCCGCATAATCTTTCTGTCGACTCAAAATATTTCTTTTCAAATATGATCAAGGGATCTAAGTCAATTCCCGATTTTAAGATAAGATGGTCTTAAAATTTGTTTCCCTATGATACTTACCGTATCCATACCATGGGGAAACCCCGACCAAAATAATTGCTATTAATTTTTCACGATCACTTTGATGGCTAAGTTGATCATTCCAAATCTTAAATGAATCTAAACAGGTGAAAAATTCTATAAGAAATATGTTGTAATGGGATAGTTGTATGCATAATACAACCAAAATGAGACTTATCTCATTACTATGTGCCATATATCTAATGTTTTCCTTTTGTGTTTCTCTTTTATGAAAACACAAATGTCCGTTAAGTACATATCGATCCCTATTAGGAAAAATTCTCGCATAATCTATATTTGATAAGAAATAAATGAAATTTTGTCTAATATATAGAAATCCATAAATATTGTCGAGTATCAAATTCATCAAAATGATACTACAATAGTTATGACAACGGTAGTATTACAAATATATTTCGAGGGACATTAGAAAACTTCCTAGGAGTTTTCAAATTTTAAGATTGAAAAACCCATCAAATCTTAAGTCTTTTGCCCCCTGTTATCCCTTACTATTTGATATAGATCAATCTCGGTTAAGAGTATGACATTGTTTAGCATTTTGCTAAACATAACCACTTATATGACTTTATTGTCTCATTATGTGGTTCTTATTGTCACACTCACCAAGCATTGATAGGTCCTTTTGCTTCCACCATTAGGTAAATTGTATGAACAATAAGATCTAGTCTTAAAGATATGATCTACTCTATTGTTCATAATACTCAATGAGGAGTATGCCATTATATGTGCATTTCCTTCCATAAGATATTCTTATCGAGCATTATTTATGAAAGTAGTACCTTTAACAAATAGGCGTACAATTTTTTGATCTATATAATAAATAACCCCAAGTGAGGATCATTAAACTTTCTATTAGTTTATGGGATAAACCAATAATAATGTCCATCGGCCCATGGGATGTTGATGCCATCGAGAGCTTAGATCAAATAGACTCCTCTCAAGTCAATATCCACAATCTCAGATGTACTAGCTGATTTAATGAATTTATGACAAAGATAAACTCAAAATCAAAATGGTGATGTTGTAATCTTAATTGCAATATTTTATAGGTATATATCTTATCATAGTTTTGATTATTGTAGTTAATCACATAAATATGTAGACCATACAAAACTAATCATCATAAGTTATAGTATGCACAAGACAAGATAATCTCTATGTTGAGTAGATCTTTATAGTAGGGCAATGTAAATTGCTGCCTAAGCACGGTCCTCGGCAGAATAATTCATAAGGAATTAAACGCAGCCTTTGCTTAGGTCTCTACTACCTTGTGTAATAGCAAAAAACAATATGATGATAATTATCAATCCTAAACCTTTATTTCGATTAATAACACAGCTGTAGGCAATCATTAAGTTTTTAGAAAAAACAAGATGTAGACCTCTTAATAATAGGGTGATTAGATCAACAATGCTATGGCATGGTCTCAAGATAGGATAATTCACAGGGAATTAAGTGCAGCCAATGCCATAGACTCCATCACCATGTGTTAATGACCAAAATAATCAAGATATTTATATTGCAATTTTAACAATTAAAGGTTAATAATCGTAGTTAAAATTGCAACTAAGTAAACTAGTTAAATTTAACCTGTATGTGGTGCAAAATTGTGGTTTGGGAGCACCAACATACCCTATTCTATTATATACTACAAATGTAACCTATATGTTAGTGCAAAAATGAGGGGTTTGTGCACAACATATGCCAAACAAATAAACAAAGTCACAGTTGTAATATGTATGTGGTGCTAAGGGGATTGGGTGCACCACATACTTCAATATAATATAATCAAAACGGCATTGTAATATAATATAATTAATTAAACCATAAAAAATATCACAATGACAATATCCAAAGTATATATAGCAAGAAGAATCATGTAAAATAATATATATGTTCTGCAGAAATAAAACTAGCAAATAATTATGCTAAATAATTGTACTACTGCTGAAATTAATAAATAGTAAACTATATATAATCAAGGCATAAAACAGAAAATAGAAAAACTAAAAAGAAACAGTAGTAGCAGCATGCGGCGGCGCAGTCGGGATCTGGCCCAACTTGCGCACTGATGGTGCGAGGCCCAGCGAGTGGTGGGACGTGCGCGGCCCAAATGACCTCCGTGGCCCAAATGGCCTTGGCGCGTGGCGGCCCAAGTGCTCGAAAGCCCTATGCTCAAAAAAAAAAAAAAAAGTGCTCGAAAGCCCAGGAACGCTACCAGGCGGCCCAAGGGGCGGTTGTTTCTTTAACTGCCCACACACGGAAAGTAGCGACGTTTCGCGAAAAGACGCTGTCGTCGTCCTGCAACCGCCGCCACCGCCCGAAATCGGCCGCCGCCGCTGCCGTTCACCTGTCCATCGCCGAGTTCTGCTGCCGCCTCCGAAATCCGCCGTCGCTTCAGTCCGGTCGCCAATCCGGCGCACCCAGCCGCCATCCGCCATCCAGTCGTGCATCCAACTTGCGCCATCCCGTTACCGAATGCCAACCAGCCAGTGGGCAACCGCCGGCCGGCGCTGTTTCAGGCGATGGAGCGCGCGAGGGCGTAGAAGCCGACGGGTTCCGCGTTGCGGGCTTGGGGCTTCGGGCGTGAGCCGTGCGGGCGTCCTGTCAGCGCCGGTCGTGGTTGCGGCGAGAAGCTCGCGAGCGCCGCTAGGCTGTAGCGCCTAGCCGCCTCGCGGGTGCGTTGGCCGGCCATGTGGGGGTTAGCATCGTCGGGCAAAGCACCCAAGCAGTGAGGCCCGACAATCGATCGGGGAAAATGGCAACTCCGTGAAAGTTTCTGACGACCTGACGGGAAGCCAGGCAACCACCGCTCTGTTCCATGGCTGGGCAAGCGTGTACGACGGCAACGAAGGCGGTGGCGATAGCAACCCGCTGCCGGCGGAGTCCCCAGGTGATTTTGGTGAAGAAAAAGCACTGCGGTGAATTTCTTTCGCCTACGGCTTCAGTGGTGACAGAGCAAAAAAGTGCGTGATAACGTGTTAAATGAAGATGGATGATCGATAGATCAAAATGACTGAATCACTGTAACCGTGTACAAGATTGGGAATTTATACAAGGCCTATAAGGCCCAATCGGTGCCATATGAAAGGGTGTCTTGACCCCTTACGTAGATGCCCCAAAAGGCCTAAGCCTAATCCTACCTACTTGTAATTATCCACTTGATCATCTAATTAATTATTCCTAATTAATCCTAACACTCACCATGCCGTTGACCTTGTTCCAGTCCTTCTTCCCCGAAACATTCCAGCAACCAATCCTCCAGAAATCCCATCGCGTCTGCTGCCTCCGGCGGCCGGCCACCATGGATTTGGTGGTGGGTGCCTCGGAGTCCACCGTGAAGTCTCTCCTGGTCAAGCTGGGGAAGCCTCCTCGCGCAGGAGTACACCCTCATCAGGGGGCGTCGGCCGCGACCTGCAGTTCATCACCGATGAGCTCCGCACCATGCAGTCGTTCCTCCGCGACCTTGGGGACGGCGAGTTAGGACCACCGCATGAAGGACTGATGAAGCAGATCCGCGACATGACCTACGATGTTGAAGACCGCGTCGACGATTCAGGGCCGCATCCATAATCCCCGTTGGCTCTGCAACAACATCGGCTGCTACTTCCTGCTCAGCAGCATCTACGAGGTTCTCACATGGCCCCCGCCGTGACATCGCCAGCAAGATCTCCGACCTCAACATGCGGGCGCAGGAGATCAGCGAGCGGCGACAGGGCGTTGAGAACCCCAATTCCAGTCAGAGCACCACAGGAGGAGGAGGATCTGGCGCCACTAGTGGATTTAATGCTGCCGACAGCCAGAACTGAAGCAGACTTGTCGCCATGGACCCTATGAGAGTGCACACAAACATGGACAACCTCTACATGGTAACTGTGTCTCAGGGCTCTGACCTTGAGGCTATCTTGACAAGCATAAAGAATCAAGTTGTCGTGGTTATATACCACGTCACAGTAATCGACGGCTAATATGCGCAACGAGCGGCCTAGCTCGCGAACAATGACACAAGCATTTATACCGTTCGGCGCAATTTGTTAACGCAAGACCCCCAGTCCGCTGTGTGTGGCACTATCGAGCTCAAAACCGCCAGACGGGGCTAATACAAGCGGCGAGAGAGGGAGATGAGCTCCCAAGTCTCTCGCGGTTGTGCGAGAAATTGGGTGGTTCGTGTGTATGCTTTCTCAGGTGCGAGAGAGCTTGTCCTCTCCCCGGGCCGAGCCCTCCCTTTATAGTCTCAAGGGCTTAGGTTGGTGTGAGAGGGGACACGAGCTCGTCCGCCGCGCCGCATTCTCACGCCATACCGCTTCCGCACGCACCGGCGCCCTCGCGGGTCGGGTCGCGAGGCGCCTCGCCGGCCTTAAATGCTCGCATTTCTTGGTGTCGCAGAAAACGCGGTGGAAGTCGTGAGAGCTCGACCGGGGAGGTTGTCCTCATTCGAGGTCGCTCTTGTCAATGTAGTGCTTGTCCTTTGTGCCTCGGCACTACCGGGGCGTGGTCCGACAATCCCATGCCGCGGGCTGGGTAAGCCGTGGCGGATCTCGCCCTCAAGCAGCGAGATCCGATCAGAGGCCGCGGCGGCCGGTCGCGTAGCCGATCTTGCGCCTCCGGGCCATCATGCCCCCATTCTCCCCGACAAGTTTTGGTCCGGCGCCGGGAGCCGGTTCGAGACTAAGTGAGCTCGTCGACGGCCGAGCGAAGCCATACCCTTACGCCTCGGCGGGAGCTCGCTGTTGGCGGTCATTAACCATCATTTCATACCGCCAACCCAGTCCATTTCAAGGGAAATAATGTCAAATAAACCCTTACTACTAACCCCATTCCATGCATATGTGTAGAAGATCTATTGTGCAGAATTTTAGCGTAAATAGTGGAAATGCCCAAAAGAAGCCGCATTACGTGAAGTACAAAAAAGGCCAAGAGGAGGGAACCGCCATGACACGCTGTAAAAGGCCGAGCACCAATATTCCCACGCAAATATCCAAGCCCAAGCCTACAAGAGTGGAGGCCCAAATCCAACATCAAATCATACCGGGTCAGCAGACATGGGTTCACTGTTTTGGGCATAACTTTCTCATACGAAATCGATTTCAGCCGATCCACCACTAAAACGCTTACCCGAGGCCCACACACCCTACAAAGCTTCAGCCCAAACGGAGCTTGGTTTGGGGCGGCCGGCGCAAGGGGGCGGCCGCCCGTAAATGAGGCTGCTCGGGCCCATCTTTCTCTCGCGGTTCGTCCCCGGGTCCGTAGCGGCGGGTTGCATGCGTACGCTTTGTTCCGCCCATGTTTTTTCCCGCCAAAAAACACCACGAGTGGAGCATGACCACCCATTTTCACCTCTCCTCAACTATAAATAGAGGGGCACCCTCCATCTTTACACACACCATTGCAAAGGGATCAAGAGCACCACTACACATTTGAGTTTCCACCCTATTAGCTATAGAGTTGAGTAGTGGGGAGATGTGGAGAAGCACGGGAAGTACCGACTTGCCGGTGTCTCCCGCGCCTTGTACCTCGGGCAACATCATCCTTCGAAGCTCCCATTTCCTCAAGCAAGTGAGTGTTCGTGTGTTCTTATAGTTTTTATTGTCTATTGCTCTAGCTTTACTTTACATTTACTTATCTCGCGGTTCGCCGCTTGCCCTTGTGGCGTATGCTCTAGTAGAGGGCCCCCGATGAAGACGGATACCCCGATCGACGCTAGAGTACGCGGATGTTAGCGCAGACGTGGTGTTCAAGCTACGAGTCACCTTCGCTTACTAATCGGTCCACGGTAGTGAGGTAGGCTGGCAGAGGTGTGACAACTCGGGTCCGCCCTTGCACTCCTCCTCCACGTCCGGCCGTGCGGTAGTCCGGAGGTCGACCCTTTCCTCGCGCATCAGTGGAGAGCCTGTGGCTAGTGTGAGTAAGTAGAAGTAGTGTATCGTTATCCTAGACGCATTAGCTATAAGAGTCCATCTCTACCATTCCATCTCTTTGGGTTGTCCTTGGACGCATTAGCTAGAAGAGAATCTATCCGCTCCCTCGTGGAAAAATACGATACCCCTCTACTTCCGGGTGAAGTGCTACAACGGTATTTCCGCGGCGCTATGACTATTCTCGCTTACGCCAAGAAAACACCAACAAGCATTTCGCACCGCTGTCGGGAAATCCGTTGCTATTTTCTTCGAACCTAGTTGTCCTCGCACTGCATCCCTTTTATAAAAACTTAAAAAATATTATTTTTATTTTTCATTTATTAAACAAAATATTTCTTTCACCTTGTTCATCACCATGAAGCCAATTTCAAATCCAAATCCTTCGCGGCTTCAAAGGGGAGTTCACAAAGCCATCATCTTTTTGAAATCAAAATTTTCTATCCGGCTATGAATTCCACCCATACATAATATCTAGTGTTCTGGGCAAATTCCTTCTCGACTTTATGATGAAGATCCTCTTAAACATCTCGCAAGAATTGAGGAGACGTGCCCATTCCCGGGGTCATACCGTGCATGACAAAAAAGAAATGATTAAGTGGAAATTGTTTCTCTTCTCTCTCAATGGGGAGGCAAAGCAATGGTACACAAATGCCGTAGGGGAGTGTTAATGAGGATTGGGAAGAACTTAGAGACATTTTTTATTTCATTCTTCCCCTCTTCCCCGTGATCAACTCCGCACTGCAGGCAATCCGTGATTTCAAAGCAGAGGAGGAAGAGTCCATAGGCGCAGCCCCGGGCTAGGTTTTCAAAGTTAATACATGCTAGCCCAAACTTGTCAATACCCGTAAGTTTGCTTTTTGCAACTCTTCTTTTCCTGTTTTGATAGTTTTGTCGCCCTAAGCCTTGATAAGACCGCTGGAGGGTCATTCACAATAAAAGTACGATGGAACAAATGGATACCCTAGAGAAACTTGCTTCTCCCATCGCCAATCCAAAACCCTCCAAACAAAGGGCATGTCAAGCTTTGAGGAGCCCCTCATCACCAATCCTTATCCTTACCATCTTTAGATTCCCCGCTAGAGAGCCCTCACACACGAACCCTCGAACACCGGCGAAAGTATTCTCTACCCCTTCGGAGTTCCCGATTGAATTCGAGGATTATGGAAATAACTCGAAAAATGTCAAGGCACGTGTCGCATAACCACTAAAGAATTCCCTAGGCGTAACCACCAAAAGAATGGTTAATGGAAGTGAAGCGCTCTTTTCCGGGCTAAATTCAGATTCTTTCACCCTCCATGTCCATTTCTTGTTTGTTAAAGGGAACTCCCGTGGAAGCCCTACACAACCCCATGGTCGGACTAACATCATATCACAAAAATCTTATGCGGAAACCCTCTTGGGGAGATGCCACTAGTCTCGGCCCCATTTACTCTTCAAGGGTCGGGCTTTTGAACTTTTTATTTGAGTGTTGTGGGATTGCAAGGGCCGTGCCATTGACAATTGATAAAATCGATGTTTCATTAAACTTCCATATTTTTCCCATCCTCATTTCAAATTGCTAATAGGCTACCCCTCTCGAAAATATTTTTCAAGAAAAAAAAAAATCTTCCCAAGGGAGCCATAACAAGGAGTTGGAAAAGATCAAGCTTTTTCGCTTCTCAACTAGAAACCCCAAAAGCAAAAGCATCTTTCCCCAACCTAAAACCCGCTCGAGGAGGAGAAATTCATATCACCATTCGCTTCACCTAAGCTTCCATCCCCGTGGAAACAAACCATATGTGGCCCTCGCCGAACCAAAGCTTGTCCATCTCGGCCAACCGATATTGTTCTTGATAATGATTTCAACGCCGGCTCCATAACACATCATTTGAGGATGTGCACTCACATGCCATGGACATGCATGAAGCACCAACTCTAGTGACCAAGATAGAAACCAATAAAATGAGCATGAAAAGTTCTCGCTAAAAATTCCTCATGTTTCATGCTCACCTTTTGGGTCTCTAGATTTGTCATGCCTCTAATCACGTGTTGTTATGAGGATCCCAACCATCTCTTGATCCTCGCTCATAAACTCTTTAAGAGGATGGTTGTGGATGTCTTCATACATCACAAGTATTGCCGATCTCATAGTAGCACGATGATGCTAACCTTGCAAATTGAACCTAACGCTTTATTTTAGTGGGAACTATACCACTATCGCATAAATCAGAAGATCATGTTCCCAACGGCCAAGCTTATGACCATAAAAAACAAAGCACCACGAGATAACCCGACTTTCATAAAAAAAAATAAACCATAATAAAATTGTTACTATAGTAATATTTTATAAATCATTAAAAAACTCTCTCTTATTTTTGTTTAAAAATAATAATAATCCTTATCCTTATATATATATATAAAAAAACCTTTTTCTTATTAATAAAAGCAAAGAGCAAGCTTTCAAGTTAGTATGCACCTTCTAGTATTCTTGTCGCTAACCATTTCAAAAGTGAGACTAAGAAGAACAAAGGGGCATATGACACTCAAGACATGGGGCCATTTCACTAGAAACTTTGATACTTTTGGGTGATGGAACACACTCAAAAAGGAGACTGACCTTTACACACTTGGCTTTTTACACAAAAAGTCCAAGTGTGGGGAGGGACGGTGAGAATCCTGAGCCCACACACCCAAAAAGGGGTCATCAAAAAAAAAAAAGGAGTATAAAAAATATATATATTGAAAGAAAAGAGAGAGAAGAATTATAAAAAGAAAAGAAAGAATATAGATAAAAAAAAAAAGAGAGTGTCAAAAAAAAAAACAAGAAAATACATATAGAATAAACAAAAGAGAGAGGAGCAAAAGTTGGCCCCGCATGGTCAAGATACATACAAATCAAGCAAGCCCCACTCACCCATCGCTGCTTCCACAAGCAAGAAGGGTTTGTCTCTCATTCTTTGCCGCTACCATCAAGACCCATGGTCCATATACACACGCGGTGTGTGGCCTAGCCTTGAGGTGCACTTGGGCAGAGTAATCATGGAAAACCGTAGCAACAACTTCGATGTTTCATCCAGATGTTGCCGGTAAGTATATCCGTGTATGCAAGGGGAAATAAATGATCACCAAACACCTACTTATATTTGTCTCCATAGTTATGAACATGTACAATTTCATGCTTCCCTTTGTTATGACATATGCTTTGTGTTTGGGTGCATTTACGCGCCACGAATGCATCCATAGATCTTTTAAATTGAGCATGGTGCTTAGGTTAAGAAGATCTCCCTTTAATCAAATTTCATATGGTGTTGGATCTTGATTAATGAACTTAGAGCTTTGTTGTCATGATCTATGGGAGTACCTTTTATATTGGAGATAAATCATGGCTATGTCATTCATCAGTTTCTTTATGTTAGCCTTCCTTGAGTGATGATGAGGTGAATGAATAAAAGTAAATATATATATATAATAAAAAATATAAATAAATAAATAAATAAAATAAAATTATCTCAATAAAGGCTCCACGGTGTTCATGCCGATAGAGCCATGTGTTTTCCTTTTTTTTGTTTTGTTTTCTTTGTTTTGAATGAAAACCAGGTACAAGACCAAGTGTTGGGGAGATCTCCCAAACACAATACACACCCATCCATCAGATCCTCACACAATGCACATGCACACAAAGGAATTCAAGATAAGAAGGACTGGATGAACAACTACCATTAACTCCTTCCTTCTACAAAAATGGTGGTTCGTGTAACCTTACACTCACACCTCCCAAAAAGTTTCAAGAATAAATCTAAAACATTTTAGAAATACAAAACTTTTGAACCACCATCTCCATGCTATCCCTCTAAACTTGGGATTTGTTATCAAAAAAATTAAAAAATACAAATAGCATGCTCTTCGATGATATGCAAATTCCTATCAGAGCCCTATTTAGTACATCATGTTCAAAACCTTCTACATAACATAGTTTTTGTTTCACACTTGTTCTTTTATTCATCATATAAACATTATTAAAAGAAACAAGTGTGGGGTGGTGATATCTTTAAAATACATGGTACAACAATTTAAAATCAACTCACATTTTTCTTTCACCTCCCCAGAACAAAACAAGTATGCATGGGCTCCTACCTAAAAACATTATCAAAACTAAGAATTAACATATAATTTATTCATTATTCTTCCATACTTTGTTAGCAACTATTTATAAGAACCCCACTTTACCTAAATAATTGCATTATGAGAGATAGTAGGATGACTTGAATTTTACTTCCCTCATGCGCTAAAGGCTTGGTTTTTCTTTAAAAAATTAAACAAGCATGCCTCCCGGTTAAGTTTAAACTTAAACTTGAACTATAAATTTATTACAAAAATGGCTACTTCCTCTTGTCTCGAGTCTTGTCAACCCTTGAGATTAATGTTGAGAGAAGTTTCATACTCCCATGATCGAAATACACATGCACAAGAAAAAAAAAATTGTGTTCTATCATGATGATATTCTAAATTCTCATGTGCTAGAGAGAAGGTTATGGGCTACTAGAAAATGGGCACGTCTTGCAAAAAGAACAAAAACAATGGGTACTTTGATGCCCGCTAAAAAAAAAAAAGAGAAAACAGAAAAAAAAAAAAAAAAAGAGAAGAAATAATGGACAAGTGTCCGAGGGCGAGTAGAGCCCACTTAAAAAATAATAAAAGGCTAGCCCATACCATCTCAAAAGTAGAGAAACATCATGATAGAAAGAACACTAAAAAAAAAAAATAATTTTTCACTTGCACATTTCAATCTAAGGGTATGACGCTCCTCCTATAATCCGTAGTTTGACTTGACAATACGCATAAGGTAGTATGCAATTTTGTCATGACTTAATAAAAAAAGAATTTAACCATGGAGCATGACTAATTTTATTTGCAAAAATATTCAAAGTAACCAAGCTTGTCTCAATGATATAAGTAAATGATAGAAATCCTGCCTATTTCCATCATGCAATTATTCAAGGAATTGTGGTAATCTCATTTTTTTAATGCTAACAAAGAAATAAAAGTTTGAATAAATTTATATGTCAATCTCTTAGAACTACTAGAGATGGGACTTTACTTAGCTTTCGCTTTTACTCGAGGACGAGTAAAAGCTAAGTGTGGCTGTCCATTAACCATCATTTCATACCGCCAACTTAGGTCCATTTCAAGGGAAATAATGTCAAATAAACCCTTACTACTAACCCCATTCCATGCATATGTGTAGAAGATCTATTGTGCAGGAATTTTAGCGTAAATAGTGGAAATGCCCAAAAGAAGCGCATTACAGAAGTACAAAAAAGGCCAAGAGGAGGGAACCGCCATGACATCACGCTGGTAAAAGGCCGTAGCACCAATATTCCCCACGCGAAATATCCAAGCCCAAGCCTACAAGAGTGGAGGCCCAAATCCAACATCAAATCATACCGGGTCAAGCAGGATATGGGTTCAATTGTTTTGGGCATAACTTTCTCATACGAAATCGGATTTCAGCGATCCACCACTGGAACGGCTTACCCGAGGCCCACACACCTCCTACAAAGCTTCAGCCCAAACGGAGCTAATTTTGGGGGCGGTCGGGCGCAAGGGGGCGGCCGCCCGTAAATGAGGCTGCCGCCCATCTTCTCTTAGCTGCCGCCCCTGGTCCGTAGAGCGGCGTTGCATGAAGGCGCCGTTCCCGCCATGTTTTCCCGCCCAAAACACTCACGAAAGTGGAGCATGACCACCCATTTTCACCTCTCCTCAACTATAAATAGAGGGGCACCCCTCCATCTTTACACACACCATTGCAAGGATCAAGAGCACCACTACACATTTGAGTTTCCACCCTATTAGCTATAGAGTTGAGTAGTGGGGAGATGTGAGGAGAAGCACGGGGAAGTACCGACTTTGCTCGGTGTCTCCCGTCTTGTACTCCTCGGGCTAACATCATCCTTCTCTGAAGCTCCTCGCTTCTACTAAGTGAGTGTTCGTGTGTTCTTATAGTTTCTATTGTCTATTGCTCTAGCTTTACTTTACATTTACTTATCTCCCATGCGGGTTCATCGCTTGCCCTTGTGGCGATGCTCTAGTAGAGGGCCCCCGATGAAGACTCCGGATACCCCGATCGACGCTAGAGTACGCGGATAAGTAGCGCAGGACGCGGGTGTCTAAGCTACGAGTCACCCTCGCTTACTAATCACCCACGGTAGTGAGGTAGGCGGCAGAGGTGTGACAACTCCCCCGGCCCGTTTGCACCTCCCTCCACGCCCTAACAGGCGGGTAGTCCTGGAGGCCGGACCCTTCCCGCGCATCAGGAGAGCCAGGGGCTATGTGAGTAAGTAGAAGTAGTGTATCGTTATCCTAGACGCATTAGCTATAAGAGTCCATCTCTACCATTCCATCTCAGCCTTTCCTTGTCCTTGGACGATTAGGCTAGAAGAGAATCCATCCGGCCTCAGTGTGAAAACACGATACCCCGAACACTTCCCGTGAAGTGCCAAACTGGTATTTCGTGCGCCTGATTATTTCCTCTGCTTACGCTTAAGAAACACAACACCGCTTGAGGCTGAAGTCAAGCCTTCCCAGGACGCACGAGCCTGCCTCTAGGCTTTGCGACCGTGGAAACCTCGCTCGAGATGGAGGTGTCTTACCTTGGCATAATCTCCTTCCAACGCCGCTGTCGTGACAGTATTAGGGTTGGTTGATTTTGTCTCAAAATATTCTCGGTCCCACAAGAGCCCCCGAGCGCCGCGAGAGGAGGACGATCTCCCCAGGCGCTGCTAAGCAGCTCCCGCCGCCGCCGGGTTAGGGGACCGATTTTCGCTGCGTAGCGCTACGAAGCCGCACGCAGTGTAGCCCCCGAGGTCGCTGGAGGATCGAGAGATCCCGCATGAGGCTTGTTATGGTGAGCGCTCTTTCGTAGTTCGTGCTTCTCGCGACTCCTACCGGGAAAAGATGAGCTCATACCCAACTTTACCGCAGGTCGAAGTCGGGCGCTCTATGAGCTTTTAAAGCGTATTGCTTGAGTGAGGTCCGAGCCCGCTGCTCGGGCAAGCCTCGCTCGTCAGCCGCCTAGAGGGGCCAACCTCATATTCCGCAGACCCGCCCTCTATAGTCGCCGAGGTCTCGGGCGATCTCTGCGTGGCTCACGCCCTCGGCCGTGGAGGATGACCAAAGGCCGCTCAGATCGCCGGCGACTAATTGACTGATGGAGCCCCCGAGTCCGAGGACGCCGGGCCGCGCCACGCCTCCTCCGTTGTGCTCCTGCTCCTGGTGTCCCCGCGCGGCTGAGCTCACGAGCCTTCAACATGGATCTTGGTTTGGCCATGAGCTCGGCGGGCCATGATGAGCACGTCGTAAATATGACCCTCGCAATGGTCGCTTCATGGAATTTTTTACCCTCAGAGAAAAGAGCCATATTGGGAAAGCGATCGTTAGGAAGTTACCGCTGCCTCCGATCGGGTGTTGGTAAATGTTATCCTACGTAATTATTTATAATTTGTATAGTCTCATAGTTTCAACGCATACGGGTGAGCATTTCACCCGAGAGAGGGTTTTTTAAATATCGAATCCACAAAGGAGGATGGTATAAGGATAAAATGAGGCATATAACTAATCCCCCGAGCGGCAATCAAGGACGGAAAGAATCAAGAGGTAAGAAGATTCCTATGGTTGTCTAGTTCTTATTATCGCAGTTATGTTGATATTGTTCTTAAAGGACGACTAAAGAAAAAGTAAGGGTGAAACTTACTATTCCCCCAAAGAACATTGTCCCACGTGTCCTATCTCGACGGAGGTGGAATCCAAAGGAATCAATGGTACCGGCACTACCACCTAACTACCACCATCCTGACAAGAGGGTGCATTCATAAGTAACTTTGATCTAGGCACCACGCCACACCTAAGTAAACCCTTCTAATCTATAGATTCCCTACGGCATTAAAAGTACTCAAAAGAGTTATGAACATTAAGAATAATACTAACACCGAAGATAATATGATACTTACCAAATAAGAAGTTGATCCACCATGTAGTCTTAGGATCAAAAGCCATAAGCCTTGATCCCAGGTATCGCCAAGCGTTGAGGAGTCACCGGTTATGTCCATGCTTCCTTCTTCTCCTCCACTCACTCTTTTACTCTCAAGAATAGATCTTGAACTCTAATTAAGTTCATTGATCTAATCTCTCAATCTTGATATTCACTCTTGATTAGATCTAGTCTAACCTAGTTCTAATGATATGTCTAATTAAGCTCTAATATATTGCCCAATTTACTACTACAATCCCCTTAGAGAGACAGATCCATTCAAGGGATCCCTCTACAACTAAGAGAGTTAATGAGATAGAATGAGATAGTAATGAATTAGGTTTCACCCTCGCGGGTCTTTATATAGGCCTTGATGATGAACGTGAACCCTGGATCAAACCGACCTTGGCAAATCTGTAGATATTAAACCTCGGTCGGTGGTGGGACCGGTTCTAGAAAGGAGAGGATGACATATAAACCCACCGCGGGCGCCATATTGGCTTCGGCGCCACAGTCCGTGAGTGTGCTCGACCCCTCGTTCCTTCCGTGTCCTCTAGTACCTTCTAGAATGTTTTTAGTCTACAATTCGATTGAGTTACTTCACACGAAGTCTTGTCATCATATGTCTTGTATATTCTCGAACTTTCTCCATTATTCTCTATATGTATTCATAAGTCCCTCGAAAATATATAAATCACCAAAACTCATGGAATTAAGGATAGTTTAAACCCCTAGACTTATGTTGATATTCATTTTAAGCCCTTATGCATGTTTAATTGACTAGTAATTTTATGCTATAACAGGTGTCAACAAGCTCCCCCCAAGCTTACCTCTTTGCTAGTCTCTTAGCAAGACACAAAAACAAAAACAAAATATAATATTATTTTAAACTTCTTACTTGGATCAGAGTTGCTACAACGCTTATCACACCTTTAAGAGTACACATGCTTTCAAACAAATTTTCTCCGCATAAAGACGACTTGTTTAAAATTTAACTTTACTTAATCACCTCTACCTTTTGGAGCTCATATCTTTTCTTTTAATCTTGGGTAATTGAAAGATAGAATCACCAAGTCAAGCAAAGAAATCCTCAAACTCTTGATCAACTATCCTTCGAGTTTTTTACACTTTCAAAATAAAACTCAAAAAAGTTCTCAGTGTGACTCTCTCTAATCTCTCATTTGTGGTATTTTTTGGATCCTCTCTTAGGTAATAAAGTAATGTTGCCTATATCTCTCATAAGATGTAATATTTTTGGCTTAGGCAATAGCACTCTATACTTTCTTTTCTCATCCTATATCTAAAGCTTATATGTGGAGTTCATAGGTAGGAGAAAAAAACTAAACTTACTTACTAAACATATATTGTAAATTCAAGCAATGGATCCAAAGTTACAAATCACACGCATCAAGTGGTGTATGTGTATGGTGGGATAGAATATAGAGAATATAATAGAGTAGAATAAATAGATGAGGAAATATCTTACTTATGCTCCTTAAGAATTATCTTCTTTTGGAATTTCTTTTTGTAGAGATCTGGGGCTGTAGCTTTTTTTTTCTTTTCTTTTATTTTTAGAGAGGTGGACTCTCACGGGGCTCCTAGACTTTTTGTTCTGTTATTTCCTCTATAAAAGATGTGGGTTCTACTACCCCTGGACACTTTTCCATTTTTCATCTTTATTTTTAGAGATGTGGGCTCTACTCGCCCTAACACTTGTTCATTTTTCATCTCTATTATTATATTATTATTTTTTTTTAGGGAGTGTAGGCTCTACTCGCCTTCGGGGACTTTTGTCCATTTTTCATCTCCCCTTTTTTTTCTTTCTTTTTTATAAAGAATAGTCTACAACCCAAATCTCTTTTGCAATATTTGTGAGAGATAAATAAATGCAATGGAGCTTTTGTAAGATATTAGCTAGCAATGAATGGGTAGGAAATATTTTTGGTTGTTCTTCCTCGAATAGGAATAGAACATTTTGTTGGCTAGAGTGAAGTGATAGTGATATATATATGGTGGATAAGTAGAGTGGATATAATGGAATAAAGTGGAGTGTACATGATCAGTATGATAAGTTTCTAAGGGTTAACAAAGATTGAAATCAAACTCAATACAAAGCAAGCAGCCTATATATATAAATCAAAAAAGGTTTTCCTAATCTAAATAGCATGTATATATAGTCAAAGGGTAGGGAGGTTCACACTCTTGTCACAAGAACTTTATCATGTGCACTTTTTCAATTTCAAAATATAAATCTCCAGTAAATCTAGTGTCACTAAGAGTAAGATCAAATAGCAGCTCGTGACTATCATATATCATATCCGCTACCGTTTTAGACTTTAGAGCAAACATTTGCAACTTATAAATTTTAGATTTAAGGTTTATTTTGCAAAATGGAGCTCGAGAGAAATTAAACTTGAAAGCTAGGTAATCAAAAGGAATTATAGCTTTGAGCAACTATTCATCATATCCATACATGAGATTTATCTTCAGAGATCATTTTATGTTGGTGGAAAAGAAAAACTTTCTTGCACACTTATATTTATTTATTTATTTATTTATTTATACTCATACTTTAAAGATCACACTCTACTAAAAGACTCTTAAACAAATATTATGAACCATACTCTTAGCAAACTAAGCAAAACCAAAATATTAGCTAATAATACAATAATATAGTAGTAGAGAGATACTTATCGCGGATAACCGTGCTCTCCCCAAGCCGGATTGAAGTGTCGGGTTTGTTATGAAAGTTGAAGCAGACAAAGGATTTGGTGATATCGCCCCTATCATGTTCCTCTTTTTTAAATCCTCACAATAACTCAAATAATAAACAAAAGCTAGTGGAACTGATTAAGCGTTAGTGGTTTGCCACATAGACTTTATGTGCTCCAAAAGATTTTAAAAATGAATCATGATTATTCTATGTAAAACTTCTCAAAGAAGCATTTCTTTTTCAAATATTTTTTTGGGATTTTATAGATTTATATGCATGCAAAAACTTATGATGCAAATGCAACAAGATGAATGCATAATTATTTTTGTGCCACCACAAAGGATACCTTTATGGGTTGTTACACGCCACAAAAAAATTATTCATATGGGGCTTGAGAATTTTTCAATGCAAAGGCTAATGCATAAATGTAAATATGCTAAAGGAAAATGATTATGCAATGCAAGGAAAAAAAATACGCTTAATGCAAGATGCAAAAAAGATAAATATGATATGCAATTAGAAATGCAATGCCACTAATTAAATATGGGATAACTACCGATCTTACCTTTCGGTGAGGATTCAATATTTTAAGTCCTTTGAACAAGATTTCTTACCTTACTTCCACTTCTCAAGTGTATCATCTGATCTTGGTAAATCAAGGCTCCCTCGAGACAATGATCTCTTAAGGATGGCATCACCATGTTGCTTGCATGTCCCATGGTCCGGCGAAGCTTTTGACTGCAGTTTGCGCAACATCTTGTTTAGTGTGCATGCTTTTGTGGGTCGTGACATTTCCTTGTAGAATTTTTGGGAGAGTGAGATACTCCTCCACGCTATGTTCGGCGTATGTCCCGCTTAAAAGACAAGGTAGAGATCAAGTGCATGTAGGCCCCTGCTTGTTGGGAAAAACACCAAATGTAACCAAAACTTTATTCATTCTTCCCTATCCTTAGGCACATTAAACAAGGTAGAGTTGAATTTCATTTATGATGATGGTGATAAGATCAAGAAATTAAGCATCAATGGTTTAATGATTGTAACTAACTCGCAACAAGATGAGAGCAAACAATTTAATTTTATATTGGAGACTATGGGATCAGGAGAGTGATGATTAGGAACAAAAAGAACTAAAACATGTGAAACTAAAACAAGATGGATAAGGTTAACTCTAACATGTTTGATTTTTATTTATGAGCATGCCTTAATTAGGGAAAAAAAACTTAGTGGATGATAACTTACCTCAAGATGTTTACCTTTTATTAGAGTATGATAGCAATCACTGAATACTTTATGATGATTCTTTTTCCTTCTTTCTCAAGTTTTTTCTTATTTTGCCTCTTGTGTATCTTGTTCCTAACTCTCTATTCCCCTTTATTGCCGGTGGAGGGAGGCGTCATAGAGTATGCTCGTGGAGTGGGAAGACCAGCCTCTCGTGAGGGCACAGAGAGGGTGGGAGGCCGCGGCTACGCCAAGCGGCCCGCAGGGAGGGAGGAGCCGAAGCTGCTCCATAAGCCGCAGCGGCAAGAAGACCCGTGAGGAGTTGGACCTCCTCCGCGGATGCTCGAGACGCGAGTTTTGAGCTGCTCGTGGCTCGCGCCGCAACGCAGACTCTAAGGAAGCGACAAGGACGAGCTCAAGGGACGCCGAGCGCCGCGGATGTCGCCGAGCTCGCGCGGTGAGCACTTTCGCCTCTTGTCTCGTAGCTTTCCCCTTTTTCCCTTTTTATTCGTGTTTGACCCCCTTACTTTCCTCTCGCAGCCTGGGAAGCGAGAGGACCCTCGAGGCGGAGCAGGAGGCCGAGGACTGCAGGCTGCGACTCGCCGCCTCGAAGTTCGCCTCGAGCGCACCGCTCGGGCGCGTGGGGAAGCGAGGCGACTCAAGCAGCCGCACCTGAGCCTCGGCCGACGCGTGGAAAAGCACTCGACTGTCTTCTGAACGCTCGCTAAGCGTCAGCTGAGGAGGCCGAGAGCTTGAAACGCGCTTCACGGACCCTCGCCATCAAGCGGCTCCGAGACGCTCAGGGCGATATCCTCGGGTGGAAGATGCGCGGACCCGGATCAAAGGGCTGGTGTCCGCTGCTCCGCCGCAGGTGACGCGAGGACGCGGGCGCCGGCGGTGCACAAGGCGGGCTACCGCCGCTCTTCTCCCACTACCCTCACTTCGAGGTCGACACTCGCGTGCAGTGGGTGGGTTCCGCATCGACGATGCCGACATTCGCAGCGTAAGTCCGCCGGCCGCCGAGGTCGCTACGGGCGGAGCTATCCAATCGAAGCTTTTCAAGATGGCCGCCGATGAGCTCGAGGTTTTCGCACCCCGCTCGGTGAGGATGGAGCGGGACGAGGAACCCGCCCGCGGAGGAGGCCGCACATGATGCCCTCGCGCCGGGCGCCGATGGATCGAGGGACCCCTTGCGCAAGGATAGGGTTTCAAGGCTCGGCCTCCCTTAGTGATCTGGTTAGGTCCTCGCGATCGAGGCGAGTTGTAAAGACTTGGATGGTTATGATATGGTGGATGCTTTGCGCTTCTCTGCGCTTCTCTTTCCGTGCCACTCGCTCGACTTTTCCGTCGACGAGCTCGCATTCCTGAGTCGGACGACGGGCCCTTCCCTGGCCAGCGGGCGCAGAAGGTCGTTGGGCTGTCGCGTCATGCTTTCTCGGTGATGAGTTCATAGGTTAGTCAAGCCAGGGCATTGCCCGTGGCCGAGGGAGGTGCGAAGTTTCAGAATTTGAGCTCGTTGCCCAGCCTCTCAGATTTGTGGTTTTGTGAAGAACTGGCTTGGCGAAAATCGTGGGGGCGTGCACTCGATCTTCGGTGGGCCCCCTCGAAGCGAGGACCGGCCTCAGTTGCCGAGGGTCGGGCCATTGCTCAATAAGCCGTTAACGAGAAAATGAGTTCGAGAGTTGCATGGATCGATGCAATCGAAGGGCATTTTTCTTAACACAATTAGAGGGGTACATAGCATCTAGGTGGGTTGAGGAAGGTCGTGCCTAGGCATGAAGCGCTAAGAACAAAGCAACCGCTTTAGAGATCCTAAGAGGAATCGACGTAGTCGCTCCTCGCGCCGGTCCGCTTGCTCGCTTGTCCGCCTTCTCGGGTTGGGGCCTCCTGCAGGTGGAGGTCGAGGTCAAGATGATCGAGCTCGTACGGCCGTAGGTCCCTCCACCCTCTCGGGTCGCTGCTCAAATCTGCCGAGGTGACTGAAGGCTGGACGTGCCTCGCGCCTTCTTCCCTCCTCCGCCGAGGAACCGCGGAAGCCTAAGTGAGGCTTGAGGCGGCCCGCTGGCGCCCGATGATCCCGGCTTCTCCGACGGGGAGTAGAGGCCCTCTTGGCGGCCACTTCCTTGCTCGGGGAGACCGGAAGGCGGCTCGGAGGTGAGCTGGCGGTTTGCTCCACGATGGGGAGGCGTGAAAAAGCCGGGCGCTAGGGTCCCGTGATGTACACCGGGGACGGTTAGGCGGGCTGAAGCGTCGGCCGACGCGACGCTGCAGCGCGACGCGATATCGACGGACGCGCGCTCAGGCGAGCCCGTATAGCCTCTCGGATCGAGGAGGTCGTACATGTCCCGCGGCCGTTCACGCAAGCGTCCCGGCTAGCGAAGCTCGAGCTCGGGCCGGAGGCCACGAGGTCCCCACGCGGCTGCCGCCGCCCCGCCTCGAGTCGAAGAGTGGCGTGGGCGTGACGCCAGCACCGTCGGGGTGGTGGCGCGAAGCGGCGTGAGTGGGCCGAGGGACGAAGCAGTCGTCGTCGCGTTTAGTGGTTCCCCCATGCGCAGCGTCGCGGGACTTTGAGCGCTCCAAACGCCCACGCGGCGCTCGAGGGCGGCGATGGGACCAGCAAGTGATGGAGGGGAGGCCTTCCCCGCGCTCCCAAACCGTGACGGGGTGCCGAGGGGCCGATGTCAAGAACGGGGCCAGCAAGTCACGCCTCGTCGTGCCAGGCTGAAGTCGTCGAGGGTGCTCGGGGACGCCAGCGGAATCTCGAGCGGCGTGCCCGGGCGAGGATGCCGCCAAAGTGAGGTGGGTGCCATCCCGTCGGGCGGGAGGCGAGGGGTACGGTCCCCGAAGCCCCGTGGCGGGGGACGCGAGGGCGTCGGGCGCCGCCGGGCCGGGGCGAAGGGAGGAGGACCATGCCGCGATCCTCGCCCGGTGACCACGAACCTCGTGGAGCCTAATCGGAGGGATCGCGGCCGCCGGAAGTGATGCGGCGAGGGGCCATCTGAGTGGTGGAGTCACACTAGCGCTCCCACTGGCGCTACAACCGCCGTGGTTCGATATCGCGCGACCACCGTCACAAAGAATCGATCAATAGTGCTATCCGAATGGCCTAGCTCTAGAGACAATGACACAATGTTTATACCGGGGTTCGGGCAAGATCAAAGTTCCTAGTCCAAGGTGATCACTATCCGAGCTCAAACGCCATACGGTGCGCATAAGCGATCGAGAGAGGAGCTGTCCCAAGTCTCGTGATTGAGGCTAGTGCCAATATGAGGATGATTGAGGGAGTTTGTGTGTGGAAACTTGGGTGTGTTGTTTCTTCCCCAGCCCTCAACCGAGAGCCCTGCCCCTCCTTTATAGCGGCAAGGGAAGCAGAGATATGAGCCTCCGAATTGAGGCGAGGGTGGATGGAACAAGGTGCCATGGAGCGGTGGGTAGGTGAAAGAGCTTTTCGAACGAGCTCGCACTGGCCAGAGCCTCTCTTCGAGCCTGGAAGCTTTGGATGCCTGAGTCGGTCGCCGTATCGTGGGAACTGGTCCGGGCGATGATCAAGTGTCGCCCTGCCTCGATCGTAGTTGGAAACCGTCTCTTCGGTATGGGAGGGGCGCCATGCGTGCCGACGCGAGATGCGCTCCGCATGTACCCGTAGGGATTGTAGCGAGAGTTGTTGGATGCGACGGCGAGTGCAGCGAGGGAGCTCTCCCGGACGAAGCTCTTTGGTCGGGCAGAGTCGTCTTCGAGCTCTTTGGAGGCTTGGATGCTGAAATTGATCACCGCCAGTATCGCGAATCGAGGTTTGGGCGGTGGCTCGGGCGTCGTGCCGCCCTTAATCGCGGTAGGAATCGATCCCGTCGGCATGGGCGCCGCCATACCACCGATGGGGCTTGCACACATCGACCGTACTTGAGGATACCGTGGCGGCGTCGTTGGAGTCGATGGGGTATGGCGGTGTGATGGAAAGGACCTCCTTCCTCCGGTAATGCCGAAGGCGGGCTACAAAGATTTGTCGTGAGCAAGGCCAACTTTCGTACTTGGCCGGGCTTCGCGAAGACAAAGCAGCTCTTCCGCCGTCAAGGGGTTCGCTGGAGCTCGAGCTCTCGGGCGAGGCGGAAAGAGGTCCTCGTAGAAAGGTGTTGATCGGCGCGTAACGAGAGCTCACTGGAGAGCTCGCTGAGGCGGAATGTGCCCCTCGGGCTGAGAGCTCGCACACGCATACCGGCATGGTGGGAGCTCGTCCGTGAGCTGAGCCTTGAGAGGTGACCTCTTTGGGGTCGAGCGAGGGCTCAGCTTGTTGACGCCGAGTAGGGAGCTCATTCTTAGCGTCCCGATATCGATCCCCACACATATATTGTAAATTCAAGCAATGGATCCAAAGATACAAGTCACACTGATCAAGCGGTGCATGTGTATGGTGGATAGAATATATGGTATAGAATGTAATAGAGTATGTAGTGAAGTGAATAGATAGGAAATCTTTACTTTTGCTCCTTTTAAGATTCTTCTCTCTTTATTTTGAAACTTTTTAGAGAACCCGGGTTGTATCTTTTTTCTTTCTTTATTTATTTTTTTAGAGGTGGACTCTGCTGGCCCTAGACTTTGTCTGTTATTTCCTCTATAAAAGATGTGGGTTCTATCGACCCTCGGACACTTGTCCATTTTTCATCTTTATTTTTAGAGATGGGGCTCTACTCGCCTCGAACACTTGTTCATTTTTTCATCTCTTTTAGGGAGGTAGGCTCTACTCGCCTCGTAGGGACTTTTTGGTCCATTTTTCATCTCCCCATTTTTTTTTAAACACAACCTAGATATCTCTTTTTTTTTGCAATAACTTTTGAGAGGTATAATTGATGGAGCTTTTGTAAGATATTGGCTAGCAATGAATGAGTGGATAGGTATATATATAGTAGGTGTATATGGAGTAGATATAGAGTGGAATGAAGTGAGTGTGCATGATCAGCATGACAAGTTTCTAAGGGTCGACAAAGATTGAACAAACTCAATGCAAAGCAAAAGCACGACCTATATATATATATTTTTTCAAAAGGTTTTCCTAATCTAATTAGCATGTATATATGGCTATGGTACGAGGTTGACACTCTTGTCACACGAGAACTTATCATGTGCATTTTCAATTTTCAAAATATAAATCTCAAAATCTAGTGTCACTAGGGAGTAAGATCAAATAGCAGCTCAGACTATCATATATCATATCCGTCAATTACCTAGACTTTAGAGCAAGCATTTGCATCCCATAAGTTTTAGGTTTCAAAGTAAAAATTAATTTTGCAAATGGAGCTCGAGAGAAATTAAGCTTGAAAGCTAGGTACTAGAAAAGTATAACAACGGAGCAACTATTCATCATCTCCTTGTTGACAAATTTTAAGGTTCCTTTTAGTTGAGTAAAGTAAACTTTAGTGTACACTCTCTCTGATCCTTTTATTCCACACTCTAACAAAAGACTCTTTTAGACTATATGTATAAAAACTAAACTCTTTCAAAAACTTTCTAGCAAACAAAATATTTAACTAATAATAATAATATAATATAGATAATAAGATAGTAAGATACTTATCTAGATAACTGGGGATTGCACTCCCCAAGCCGGATTTTGATATAGTCTTTAATGTTCTTGATGGTTGGAAGTAGAGGTAGATAATGATGGTGGCTGATTGATCTTCTTTTAACACTTTGGACACCATGTGTGTCATTTCTCTCTTCCTTGGGATCCTATTGAACTCAAATAGACAACAAAACTAGTGGAACTTGATTAAGCTGCTATAGGGATTAGCCACATTGCTTTTGTCCGTCTGGAAATCTTTTCAGCAAGATTAAATATTTTTTTGGGGTTTTCTATGCAAAAAGGATGATGATGCATGCATATTTATTTTAGTTTTATGCCACCACAGTAAATATCCTTATGGGTTGTTACACACCACAAAATTACTCACATGGGGCTTAGAGTTTTTCATATCTATATGCAACAAACAAATATTTATTTTCTTTTCTAATGCAAGGCTAGAAATATAAATATGCTAAAGAAAAATGATTATGCAATGCAAGGAAATAAATATGGATAACTACCGATCTTACCTTTCGGCGAGGGTTCGTGTTTTAAGTCCTCTGAACGAGACTTCTTACCTTGTTGTTTCCTTTGAGTGTATTATCTGATCTTGATGGTTATGCTCCTTGAGATGGTGAAGGATGACATCACCCATGTTCTTTGGTTTGGTCTTATGAGTTGGAGTGAAGCTGTAAGCAGCTTCTTGTTTAGTGTATGCTTGTAGGGACATTCACTTGTTGAATTCTGAGAGACTGGTAAGTTCTCCACCATTTTGCTCAAAGTGTGTCCTGCTTGCAAAGTCATGGTAGAGATCAAGTGCATGGGCCTCGTTGGTGGGAAAACACCAACAGAACCAAAACTTCATTCATTCTTCTCTCTAACCATAGGCACATCAAACAAGATAGAGTTGATTTATTATACACTTTTCCTAAATCTAACTTGGGTGACAAGATCAGAAGATTGAGCATGATTGTTTGTGATTAAAACATTTGATAGATCAAATCAAGCTCGTTGACTCTTGGAAGAGTTTTTCTTATCTAAAACATCAAAAGCTTGATTATGATTCCCTCAAAGCAAGGTAAGCAATACTCTAACTTATAAGATGAGGACTAAGAGATCAAGAGAATGATAGTAGGAACAAATAAAGAAACAAAACATGTTGAGCTAATGAAGTTGATCAGCAAAGATGTTGCTCTAACAAGTTTGATTCTTTATTTATGAACAAACCATACTTTAGGAAAAGCTTTAGTAATGACAACTTACCTTAGATGTTACCTTATTATTGGAGTGTGACAACGTAACACCTTGTGGTGGTCCTTTTCTTCTCGTCGAAGCTTTCCTTCTTGGCCTCTTATGTATCTTGCTCCTCTTTGTCTCTTTATTGTATCGCCCTTTCCTTCTTGCCTTTAAATTGTGCTTAGACCTTTTTGCTCCTCTCATGATTTTATTCCTCAGAATATTAGTTGACAATGTATACCCGAAGGAATACAAATAATTGTAAACAAGGGTAGAACTGTCATGGAGCTTAAGGTTGCTTTTATGCCGTAAGAAGTCTGGTTGGAAATTTTATATGCTCACCATTACTTTCTCTCTAGTTGAAAATTTATGATATCTAAAGTTTGATTTTTATGCATGACATCTATTAACCATTCAAACTTTAGAGAGATAAGGTATTGTGAGTAGAGGGATTGCAAACCAAAGATGTCGAGTGACGAAGCTTGAGTAGAGGAGGAGTAATGTCGATGATCTTTAAAGGAGTCGACCTTCCTCCCCTATGCTTGAGCCTTCTTGTCACTCAGCACTTTAAGTGTGAATGCTGAATCATCCCTATTTATGTGTTGCAATCACCATGTCCTTAGACGTTGTTCATCCTTTTGTTCCTCGCAAGTTTAGTGACCAAAAATACCCAAGGGAACTTGTCCTAGAACATGTTGTTGTTGTTTTTTGCATGAGCCTTCATGTGCTCAAAGATTTTTTTTAGAACATAAGACAAAAGTTGGATACAAATATGTGAGTTATATTCACTTACTGCCTTTTGATGTTCTTATGGCCTGTAGCTTTGTCTATCCACTTCTTTCGAGTGATAGCGCTTTTCTAGATCGTGTTGTATGACACTCTTCTTCATTGAATAGACATAGCACAAATTCTTTCCCTGCAAAATATTAGTGGACACATACCCGAAGGAATATACAACATATGGTTGAAGCAGGGGTTGTTATCCAAAAGTTTATAAGATTTCATCTATACTAGCAAAAAAAGATGGTTCTTTTTGATTATTCTTAGCATAGATTTTATTCATCATGTCTTATAACCATTTTTTTTTTTGTGGCTGCTCTCTAGCACGTGGATCAAGGCAAAGGTAACTTGTAGCAAAAAGACAGAGTGAATGATTTTTGATACTTTACAGTTCTTCCATTAATGATGAATGAGACGTGTCTTTTGCACAAGGTTAGAGTTCTCCATATGCCTTGCTTCATCTCCGATCCGAGTTCATCTCTTGACTTACCTTGATTAGATTTGAGAGTTTTCGCAGGGGGTTAGTCCAACATAATAACCAATGTCTACACAAGCAATTTTAGTTCAATAACCAAACTAGACTCCATGTCTAATTCAATTAAGGAAGATTATTTAACCTAAGCACCACGCTTAATTTAAAAGCCTTTGAAAGTACCCATGGAGCACTTCCAAACCAAAGCATACTATAGCAAATAAAGGTAGCATGATAGCACTAAGAGATTTACTCTAACTAGAAATGAAAGAGCATGATCATGGTGAGGATTTTTTTTTTCTTTTAGATGCAAATATGGATGGATGCAAGAAACTAAACATGCAATGAATCTACTGTGAGAAAACATAAACTAAGTGGGAGGAATGCATGAGTTAATCAAGTAAACAT